>CANTUR010000750.1:0-262290 GCA_947683625.1 Mallotus nudiflorus
GCAACCTCAAATATCAATAGAAAGCACTCTAGCCATACTGGCTTACTTAATTCCAAGTAAATTCACTTAATCTAACTAGGCAGTAGACTGGCTCCGAGACACTAAGTCGACCGAGCTCCAGCAGTCTGACTGTCAATGTGATTAGCCTCGAGACACTTGATCAATCGAGCTTTAGCAATTACACCATCAATCACATCTCACATCAATCAAATTAATCAAGTCATAATTTCCATAATTAAGTTAGTAATTTAACCTACAATCTATCGCACCGGTACGTACTCGGTCCTAGTGCTGCCCATTAGGAAGCACGTTCTACCGATATCCTTTATTTTAAAATAAAACATACATTCGAGAATAAATAATATATACAATGGCATTCAAAATGATTAAATAAACCATATATATACCAGAAATATACCTAAAATAAAACTAAGTATATTTCAGGTATATATACATAAAATAAATTCAATTAAATCATGAAATACACTCAAAATCAACCAATAATATACTTAAACATAATTTGAATATAAATAAAAAAGAAAGCATGCATTTATTTTAAAATATACCAATAATATACTAAAAATATACCTAAATTATACTTAAGCATTTAATAAAGAAATTATGCAAAACTTTACATTTAAAACATATAATTCTAAAACATGAAACCTAGAGCAATGTATATATATAATAATAACTCACAAGGATGCACTCCACGAGACTGGTCTGACGGGCCTGGTCTGCTAGGCCTTGGTCTTGGCGCAACTAAACAATAAAAGTGATCACGAAATTAGAATAAATTTAACTTAGGGTTCTAAAGACTCGATCTAGTATTATTAAACATAAACAGACACAGAATCAGAATTTGACCTGATATCACGTTTTATGAGAATTCTATCAAAAATTTGGTAGAACCTCCTCTATAAAATGGACATCTCTTTACTAAAAAGTAGAGTCAGTCCTGCAAGGAAAATACACTTAAAGTATAAAAATTCTCACAACCCTCGGTTGGGATCCCAAATTACTAAAATTCCCCAACTGAGGTCCACAATTCACCAAAAATTCAAATACTAAAATAAAATATATTAAAATCAACAAATACCATAGATGCCCTCGAAAAATCAAAATTTAACATATTTAGCATTAAAACACTAAAAATAATTTTTTTCCTAATAATTACTTAAAAACCCTAATTAATAATATAATATTATTAAAAATTCATTTTCTCAATAATTCCACAAATATCTATAAAAATTCATTTTATAAATCCAAATTACTTAATTATTCCAAACATATATTAAAAATTACTAAGAATCCATTTTTATTACAAAAATAATATATTATATATTATTTGAAAATAATTTCCAAAAATTAGTATTAATTAGTTAAAATTAGTAAATAATTTGTAAAAATCATTTTTATACCTCAAATAATATTGAAACCAATTAAACATAATATTTAACTAAAATTACCATCAAATTACCAAATTACCCCTAATATTTAAAAATACACATAAAATACTAATAATACTCAAAATTTCAATAAAAATTATATAAATACACAAAAATTATTTCTCAACATATATCTCCATAATATCAACAAAAATATATAATTAACCAATAATTTCTAACAAAACATATTATAGACACCCGATTCGGTCGACCAGTGTTAGGGGACGAATTAGGGTTGCTCAGTTTGACCGGCCCATTGTCAAGCCCAATGATGAGAATGTGAACTTGGACATGAGAATGAAGCCTGAATATCTAAGTGGAAAGTGGACTTGAAAACCCAAAGCTTGGAAAACCCAAAACCAAGTCCAACTATCAAAATTTGGCCTAAGCCCGCCTGGCCCACCGCAGGCCCGGGCCAAAGGGGCATCGCCTCATCACAGAGGCGATCGGCCTCATCGATGAGGCACTGCCCCTATGGCAGCCCACTTGCAGCTGCATTTAATGCAGCTGCAATCATGACAGCCAAGTGGTGCGATTCGCACTCTACAAACCTCTTTCTTACATGAGGAAAAGATTTTTAGGGAAAGAAAAAATGCTATGAGAGCTCATGATGGGCTAGGAGGCTGAAGGGCATGGGAAAGCTAAGGAATAAAAGAGAAGAAAAGAGAGAGAAGAGGGGGAGGAAAAAAAAGAAAAAAGGGGGAGAGCTCTGGAAAAGAAAGAAAAAACAGGAGGAGCTTTGAAAAAAAAAAGAAAAAACGTCCTCAAGAAAGCGGAGGAAGGCTAAAGCAAAGAAGTCTACTTTCTCCATAAGAGAAGAAGGAAGAAACTTGTGTCAAAGGTAGATACCACATCCTAGCAAGAATCTCATTCAAAATAGCTCTGAGGACCTCTCATTTTGGTATAAAATCTGCACTTAAACTTGACATGTTCATCATTTTGTGTGTTCTTGTTTATGTGTAACTAAGCCATTACCACATTTTAGGTTTACCTCTAGTGTGTCATGCTTGATATCTCATTTTATTGATGGATATTTGAATACTTTTGTATGTAGTCATAGTATGATGAGTGTAAAGTGTGTATATGCATGTTTTGGTTACTTAAAGTAGAAGTCTGTACGTCTTGGGAGTCAGAGCCGGCTTGGAGATCAGGCGATGCCTCTTCACAAAGGCGTTGCCTCATCTCAATGAGGCAATCGCCTCTTCAATGAGGTGATCGCCCCATTGACAGGCCTCCAAGAGGCCCCCTTTTTCTGTATATGACTCACGTTCTCTTGGCAATGAGGCAGGTTCCCCTGTTGATGAGGCATCGCCTCATTGACAGGGTTAACCCACTTCCTTCTTCATTTTTTGTTCATTTGCTTAGACGTCTGCTTTAATACGTCCCCTTTTGACCTTAAATATGTATATACGATTACATGATGGTGATTATCTTGACTATTTGATGGTTTCTTTAGTCCGTAATGTGAAACCCCTTTTTTATATATATAGAGTCTCCTTATAAGTATCATTACATGTGACATCATTTTTTGTGAAAAGGAAGGGCTAACCATGCATTATTTGCAGGAATTTCTTAATGATTTCTGTCATCGAGTAGTCACTTTTGTTAGTTGTTCCCTTGTACATTGCAGTTTTTATGTCATTTTATTGGCTTATTTTTTGAATATGTTTGGTTTACTTTTTGTATATTATTCTTTTATTTAGCCTAAAAAGCATTGTAATCCTTAATCCCTTTCCTCATTTAATTTTGAATGAATGGTTGTAAATTATTATTTATTTTATTCACTGCATTTTTTAAATGTTGGAACTTAAAGGCATGAAATTGGACTAATGTGCAAACTCGGGCTTAATTATAAAATCTGGCAATTGTCCAAAGGCAATTTCATTATGTGTGGTAAATGAGGAAATAATTACATAATTAAATGGTAATAAAATGCAAAACACAAACGGAGGCCAACCACAAGGTTGGGTGAGCATTCAAACGCTCATACCCAGTTTCCGAACTCGATCTCTGATGACAGCTTCTGGGAACCTCCGTGGGATCCAGTTACTGTACAGTGTGTCCCGGCTTTTATCCGGGTGGTGACTCCATCTCTGAATAGGCCCAAGACCTATATCGTATTTCCTAGTGGGCCTCGAGCTGACACAGTGCCGTGGTCGCCAAACACTTGGGCGTGAACTAAATCCCGCCGCCTACAATGGCGACTCCACTGGGGGATAGAGAAACTGATTCCAGTATTTTTTGTTTTATCATCTTTAAATATTTTCTTATTTCTTCTTGCATTTATGCATCCACTACACATTTTGCACACAATGAGCACTTCAGTCCCGAATAAACCCGACAATAGTCAGTACTTCGCTGCTTACGTTTCACTCAAACCTGGTGGTGGAATATTTGATTATTGTCACTCATGACATATACTAATCCACATTGTTTGACCCTTGAGTGGGGAGACGTATATGGATGTATATCGTTATAGGAGCCGAAGCCTTTTTACCCAAGACTCAAGCCCATGTAATGACTTAGCAACTATCTTTAGGAATTTTCCCATATGCATGTGTATTATGCCATATAATGGACCCTTAAAATAAATCTTGAGCCCATCAATAAGCCATCCAAAATAAAATGAGCTCTCGTGTCCAATCAAAGCCCATTATAAATAAGCTAGTCAACAAAGGCCTCTCATGCCTACTCATAACCCATTTCAAATGGGCCTTGACAAGTAAGTTTATGGTACTAAGGATCTTGGCTCATAGAAAGTGGACTCGGGCTTTATTTAAAGGAGCCATTACTTGTCTGAATCATTTTGAGAGTTTTCTTGCATACGTCGATTTTATTATCCCCCGCTAATAATTAAAACCCAGGCCAAAAATCCTAGGACAAGATATTTGCCATTGAATATGTGTGTGGGAGAAATAAGGGTAGAAGTTTTCACATTTAAGTTCCATGTTTTGATCTTATATATTTTTTTGTGTATGACCTTTTTGTTTCTAAATAAAACGAACTTGCATATCATGCATACATGTCATGCATCATTCTAACCAACTGTTTTGCAGCGCTATAGATCCTTCAAGCTCAGCAAGGTGGGTCTGAACTAGTTCAGGTCATTTGATCAGAAATTCAGAATTAGGAATGGCAGGAGGGTTCGATCCATAAGCATTTGGGGCACGGTGGAAAGAAGAAGTAATAACAGAAACTCGGGATATAATGAGGGAAATGATGGGGGAGATTACTAAGCTTATCAGAGAAAGTCAGCCAACATAGCCACCCAATGAACCGCCAATTGATTTGGTCGATCTTGATGAGGAAATACCGATTAGAGGAAGGGAAGAAGATGATGTGACAGTATTGGCCAATCCAGGGAATCAAAGAAATGTCATCCCAGCCGAAGATGTGGGTCAGACCGAGTGGGCTAAGAACATGACCAGAGTGATGAATCATATGCAGGTGATGATGAAGGAGAAGGGTATGGTCGCTCCTCTAGATTATGACTTGAATCTGTAAAAGGGTGATGAACCATTGCCTCTTAAGTTTAAATTCCCAGACATGAAGAAGTATACTAGTGCTGAGGATCCCCATTTGCATTTAAAGCAATATGTAACATACATGAAGGCTACTGAGCTAACTGAGAGCCAAATTGTTAAGCAGTTCCCCATACCTTGGAACCGCATGTTCAGTCAGATTGGAAAGAATTGTGTGCTACTTTTGTTTAGCAATATGGTCTCAAAATTCAACTAGAGTTGTCTCTAAGAGATCTGCAGAATACCAAATAGAACTTTAGCCAGCCTTTTGCTGATTACCTGACTCGTTGGAGGGCAAAGTTGTCCTTAATGAGGCATAGGCCTGCTGAGTCTGACCAGTTGGTCCTGCCAATAGAAGGGTGTGTTCCAGCATTGTCTAGGAAATTAAAGGATCTAGGAGTCAGGAACTTTGAGGAATTATACAGATTTAGGGTCCAGAAAGAATCAGATTTAGCTCAAGACAAGAAGTTCTTTGGAAGAGGATCTGGGGGCAAAGAGGAGCCAGCTCAAGTAGTAATGTTCAGATTCATGCTATTCGACCACCGAGCATTAATGTACAAGTCAATGCAGTTAGCCAACCCTGGAGATTTTCTAATCTGGGACGTCCTATGTCCAAAGTCCTCGATAAGCTCATTGAGAAGAACTTGCTACGACCTTTGCCTTCGCAACAACCCTTACATGGAGCCAACCCAAAGCTTTTCTGTAAATTTCATCAGACCATCGGGCATGACACAGATAGCTATGCCCAGTTAAAGCATGAAATCCAAGATTTGATAGACTCAGGAAAAATTACCGACCTAGAAAATAGAAAACCAAACACTCAAACCAACCCATTACCCAATTACCAAAATGTACCACCTCCTAACCCATCCATTCTGATGGTCAACTATGGCTTAACAGAAGAACAAGTCCTAAACTCCTTCATTGATGTCTCTCACAATTCCCAACAGGCCAAGCCTGAAAACTTAGGATCAAGCAAACAACCCATGGAGTTACATGTACAAGTCTTGGACATATGGAGTTTCGATGATGAAAGCAAAGAATAAGTTGACCTATAGGACAGCGAGGGGTGTGGGCCAAGGCAGTTTGTGAGGAAGGTCAAGGAAAAGAAAGAGAAACCTAGGGTTATTGGGTCTGAATCTAAAACAGCAGGATGTGCAGCAAAGGGAGAGGAGGTAGGACAAAGCAGAGAGACCATTGCCAGTATTTGGGAGTTACTCATGCATTCTAGGGATCACAGGGAAGCCCTGGTCCTGGCACTAGACCAAAGAAATATTTCCACTAATTCCATTCCATAACAGATGGTTCAGTCTCTAATGGAAACTCCTCAAGGAATGATAACATTTTCCAATGATGATCTGCCTCTAAAAGGGAGGGATCACCACAAAGCCTTATTTATCAAAGCCAAGGTAAAAGGGAAGATGACTTGTTGTGTGATGGTTGACAATGGTTCTGCCATCAATGTGTGTCCACTGAAGATTCTGCCGAAGCTAGGGTTGACGGTAGCCAACCTAAAGCCTTCTGAAGTGGTTATCAAGGCTTATGATGACATCAAGAGATATGTGGAAGGAACTTTCAGGGTGTTAGTCATAACAGGGCCTATAGAAGTTTGGGTTGACTTATATATGATTGATATCCTGGTAACCTTTGCCATCTTATTGCGGAGGCCATGGTTTCAGCCCCTGGGTGGCGTTCCATCCACTGTTCATCAAAAGGTTAAGTTTCCACACGAAGGGAGGGTCATCACCATCTCAGCCAAAATTGAAGTCGCCATAGCCGCATTGAAGTTGATCCCTAAGGAGATTTCCCTTAGCCCTAGTTTTGAAGTCTGTGTGATCTATAAATATGAAATGGATGAAAGGGTTCTGAGAATGATGCGCAATATGAAGTTTCTGCCCGGCATGGGATTAGGGAAGAATCAGAGCGGACCTTTAGAGTTTGTGGGAAACAAGGTACCTATTATGAAGCATGGGTTAGGATTCAAAGAGGCTGACAAAGCTGGGAAGGAAATGGATTTGTCAAACCAGTTTGAAAAAAAGGGAAAGGAGACCATGACTAGAAAGAAAACTCTGTGGGAAATCTTTGTAAAGGAAGGCACCGGGCATTCATATAGTGGGACTCCGGAACCTCTCCTGGTGGCTGGGGAAGTCATCTCAGGGTTCGAGATTTTTGCTGAATTTGTGAACAAAATCGGGGAAGCTGCTATCGAAAAGGCCCCTACTGAGGAGTTGGTGCTGGTTAAAGAGGAGTCTAAGGAGGATGAAGCTACTTCGGAGTAGAAGGGCATTGATGATCAAAATAAAGACCTAGACTTTAAGACCTACATCCTCAATTCCATCATAGATACCTTTGATAATAACTATGATGTTTCTCTTACTTCTTTGTTTGAGATTAATGATCTTTTCTTTTCAAAAGTGAATGCAATGAAATCTGAATTTGCTTATTTATGTGATGTGTTCCCTAATGGTTATTTTGTTTGTGATGATCATTTCACACATATGTTTGACATTAATTCCATGCAAACCGAATCATTTAATTTAGGCACAGATGATAATCCTAAAAATATACTGCTTGCTTCTGGTTTAACTCATGGTGAAAGAGAAAAAATGGAAGAAATCTTAAAAAAGAGATAGAGAGTATTTGCTTGGGGTTCTGAAGACATGCTCGGAATCGATAAGGAGATCTCAGAACACAGAATCCCCATATACCCTCATATAGCACCAATAAAGCAGAAGCAAAGGAGGTTAAGGCCAGAATGGGCTCTGTTGATTAAGGAAGAAGTTGAAAAGCAGCTAAAGGCAAAGTTGTTAAATGTGGTAGAGGACACTCAGTGGTTAGCAAATATAGTTCTAGTTCCTAAGAAGGATGGAAGGGTCAGAGTGTGTGTGGACTACCGAGATTTGAATAAAGTCTGCCCTAAGGATGACTTTCCCCTACCGTATATTGATACGTTGATTGATAGTGCGGCTTCCAATGTGATGTACTCTTTTATGGATGGATTTTTGGGATACAATCAGATCATGATGGTAGTAATGGATAGATTGAAAACATCATTCATCACCGAATGGGGCGTGTACTGTTACTAGGTGATGCCCTTCGGATTGAAGAATGCGGGGGCCACTTATCAGAGGATGGCGACTACCTTACTGCACGACATGATCCATAAAGAGGTCGAGGTGTATGTGGATGATATGATGGTGAAATTTACAACCAGGGAAGGGCATTTTGAAGCACTAGACAAGTTTCTTGCTAGAGCAGACAAGTATAATCTCAGACTGAACCCGAAAAAGTGTGTTTTCAGGGTCACATTTGGGAAACTATTAGGACACATTGTCAGCTAGAAAGGAATAGAGATGAATCCAGATAAGATCAGAGCAATTAGGGATATGCCTACACCAAAGAACAAAAAAGAGTTCTGAGGGTTTCTGGGGCATTTATAGTATATCAGTAGATTCATAGCCAAACTAACAACCATCTGCAACCCTATCTTTAAGCTTTTGAAGAAAGACCAGCCTGTTGTGTGGAACAAGAAATGTCAACAGGCTTTTGAAACTATCAAGGATTATCTAATGAATCCCCCTGTCTTACAACCACCGAGACCAGGTAAAGTCTTGATCCTATATCTGGCAATTAAAAAGGATGCAATAGGGGTGATGCTAGCAGTTTCCAAAACATAATCCCCTTAGGTACCTCCAACAAACCCCGTCTCTTACGAGAAAATTGGCTAGGTGGCTTGTTTTGCTCATAGAATTTGATATAGAGTATGTGGCCAAAAAGACAGTAAAAGTGAGAGCAGTAGCAGACTTCTTAGCGCAAAGCCCAGTGGGGGATACCCAAGAGTGGAAGTTGGAGTTCCTCGACGAGCATTTAGGGGCGATAGAGATACAAGATTAGGAAATGTATTTTGATGGAGCTATCAATAATAAGGGGGCCAAGATAGGAGTAATTTTGGTTACGCCAGAAGGAGAAATGATCCCGATGAAAAAAAGGCTCGAATTTGAAGCAACCAATAACCAAGCAGAATATGAAGCCTACATCTTTGGCTTAGAAGCATTACGTAGTGCAGGGGCAGAAAATGTCACTATTTATGGGGATTCCATGCTAGTTATAAAACAAGGCACCAAAGAATGGGAGATAAAAGAAGACAGATTACGGCTATTCTGGGAATACTTGCCCACCATCCTATGCTCCTTCACATAGTGTAAATTCATTTATTTACCAAGCGAAGGAAACCAGGTAGCTGACACCCTAGCCACACTGGCCTCCATATGGGAAAGTGGGAAACAACCAGAGGCCAGACCCTTAATTCTCATAAAGTCTCGAGCCCCCTGTTACGAAGAGGTGAGAGTAACGCCAGTTGATGCCACTGAGAAACCTTGGTTCTATGATTTACAAAGGTATCTAGAAACTGGGCAATTTTTGGATGACGCTGATAAGAAAGAAAGGATATCCCTACAAATGTTGTCTCGACATTTCATAAGTCATGGGGGGATGTTATACAAAAGAATGCTAATCAGGGTACACCTCAGATGTGTCAACAATGATGAAGGTCAGAAGCTTATAAAAGCAATTCATGAAGGGGTGTGTGGACCACACATGAATAGGACTATCTTAGCAAAGAAAATAGCCCGCCAGGGGTACTTCTAGCTCACCATGGAAGCAGATTATGTTGGATTTGTGAAGAAATGTCACAATTTCAAAACATATGGTGATGTTAGCCACCTACCGTCTATGGAGCTTCAAGGAATGACTTCTCCTTGGCCATTTGCTGTATGGGGAATTAACATCATAGGAGAGGTAAGGCCAAAAGCAACTAATGGTCATCGTACATCATTGTGGCCATCGACTTCTCCAAGTGGGTTGAGGCTAAATCTTATGCTACCGTGGGGGTGAGGTAGATGTCGAGGTTCATCAAAAAGAACATAATCTACAGGTATGGTCTACCGCACCACATAATTACAGACAATAGTGTTCAGTTTTGAGCAGAGACGGCCACACTACTAAAGGACTATAAGATTGAGCACCATAGATCATCTCCATATAGGTCACAGGCAAATGGGGCAGTGGAAGCAGCAAATAAGAATGTAAAAAAGATCTTGGACAAGACGTTGGAAAATTACCAAGATTAGGCTGAATACTTACAGTTCGCATTATGGGGGTATCGAACTACTATTAGGACTTCGACAAGAGCCACTCCGTACTCTTTAGTCTATGGATGTGAGGCTATTTTACCAGTGGAGGTTGAGATAAGGTCATTGAGAGTCCTTTTGGAATCTAAACTCCCCGAGTATCAGTGGGTCGAAAGTCAATTGGCTCAGTTGGCACTGCTGGATGAAAAGAGGATGAAGGCTATGTATCATTCTCAACTGTATTAGAGAAGAGTAGCCCGTGCCTATAATAAGAAGATCAAGTCGGGCAAGATTCAAGAAGGGGATCTGGTGTTGAAACTTATGAGATCACTCATGACTGACCCTCAAGGGAAATTCAGGCCCAATTAGGAGGGACCGTATTTGGTAAAAAAGTTATTTTTGAAAGGCGCTGCCATTTTGTATAACATGGAGGGGAATGAGTTCAAGGAACCTATCAACCTAGACAAGCTCAATAAATACTTTCTGTAAAAAGTCTCGCTAGGGAGAAAACCTCGAAAAGAGGTTGTCTACGCAAAAGTTAGAGACTAAAAAAAAAGAGAAGAGAAAAAGAAAAAGGGGTCCTGCTGGACTGAAAACCTCGAAAGAGGCGGTCCAAGCAAAAGTTAAGGACATGTAAAAGGGGAAGGAGACGCACAAAATGGTTAGTTGGAAAACTTGTAAGGGCAAGCCAACTAATAACATGAGATGTACCATAAGGGAAATGTATATACGTTTTGCGCTTAAATGAAATGAAATGGATTGTTTTAATTGTCGTTAAACATTGCATAAGGTGTCCATTACAAGCCATTTAACTAGTATAAAAGGGGAATTACTTCTAAAAAAAGGGGAAAACGATGACTTCATTCCATGAGCTAGTTTTGTTTTCTCTTCTTTTGTTGCCTACCCTATGAACTTAACATTTGTAATTCTCTTGTCTTTTTATATTTAATAAATTCATCTCTTTTTGTTTGTTGCAAGCAAACCCACGCTTTGTAATGATCATCGGTGGTCTAATCACCATCGTAGCTTAAGTTCCTTTTGATGATTGTTCAAGGCCAAGTTGCCACTAGGTGGTCCAGGAAATTCTAAGAAAGCGGCCCTAGCTCGAACTAGTGAACAGGCTCCATAATCAGTTATTTATAATCGTATTGACGATAGAGGCAGGTTGGATTGTAGAAAGTGGCAAAATGAAGACCGGCAATCAGGACATAATATGTATAAGACCGAAAGGTCACATGCTGCAACCCCCACCAGGGACACATCTAGCTAATTAGTGTATCAGGAAATGTTGATAGCCAGCCACAAATGTCTGCAGGGATGGGATGTAGTTTCCTTGTTCGATAATGCTTGGCTTGATAACACCTAATGTCTTGGGGAGGTTTGATCAAGCCTAGCTTTTCATAAAACCACATATGTGGGATTGCAAATGTTTAGATACAGGCAGTATTGGCAGTTGAAAGTAAAAGGGGGCAACGGGAAACTTACCTCCAGTAAGAAAGGGCTTTCTGAGAATCGCCCCGTCCTTGTGAAGGCATCCAATCCAATGATGGTTTCTACTAAGATGATAGGGAAAGGATTGAGCCTTGACTCCACTTGATTAAGGATGGAAAGGATCTTCATATCGTAGTGCCCTGAGGGGGGAACCAGCAGAAATTGATCATACAAATAGAGGGCTAACATGTAGGGCCAGTAAGTTTCCCCTCTGTCCACAATCATGATGACTTCGAGGAGGGATTCTAATTTGATTTCTGAGCTGGAGATACAGTGGAAGGAAGATCAAGGTGGAAGATTGAATATACACGCCATTTGTTGCTGGATGGAGTAAGAATCTGAGTTTTCAAGAGCAGGAATTGCAAGTTGGCAAGCAGAATCTGTATGATGGCCGAGAATTGCCTCGAATTCCTCCGGTAGGGGACATATTTCTATTGTGTTGAGCCAAAAAATGTGTTTCTAAGGATCCCAAAATTGAACCATGGCATGGAGAAAAGGGTAATTAATTCTCCTAATATAGAGTGATTTGAAGATCGCAAGATGAAATGGCTCTAACCCGACCCAAGATTTGTTGCCCAAACCTTTCAAAATTGATTATAAGGACCTCAGACTTTGTTCTGTCATGTTTTTGGCTTTTCAGAGACACTTAGAGGGAGAAACAAAAAGGGAAGGATGAAGGGGATTCAAAAATTAGGTCAAACACAGGAATGTGGGTTTTCTAGGGGCAGGATCGCCTGCTACTAAGGTAGTCGCCTCATTGATGAGGCGATCGCATTAGCAGCAAGAGGTGATCGCCTCTTCACCGGGGTTCAATGAGGCAATCGCCTCATCAGCAATACAAGCTGATTGCATTTCTTCGAGTCACACAGTCTAAACAGGTGTCGTTGGAATATAATGGGACAGTTACGCATGCAAACATTGAAATCAACTCATATGTGAAGAAATGAGAAAAGCAAAATAAGTGGATTTAATCGAGGAAAATGTTGAATTCTGTAAGCATTCTGTTCATAAAAATCAAAAACTGAAACTTTGTGTTCACTACTCAGAGACTACATAAATTTTAACCCTGGAATGTCAAGCATCTGATCTCGTACCCTCAGGGTCATCTTCTCCTCCAGTGCCGCTGCCACTCCTATTTTCATCCTCATCGTCCTCATCAATCTGAAACACATAAATCTGATGCTCGAGAGTGGCGATCCTCACCTTGCTGGCCACGTCCCGATCTGATTCAGACAAATCACAGGTTAGTAAACCATGCAAGCATGCATACATGTAGAAAATAATGAAATTCTTACCATCCACTGCTAGGTGACCTCCAGCATGTAGTCTCTCTGGGCCTCTATCATATGATACATATATAGGCCCTGCTCTAGCAAAATCTGCATTTTTGAAATAAATGTTGGAACTAACATTTGGTTTGAAAATTATAGAGAAAGCAGGTCAGGAAAAGAACATACATAAGTAGCACCACCAGGGGTGCATGCAGGGGTCAAGTCCTCGTCCAAGGCTAAGAACTGGCGTGATAACTCTCTAGGGGGAACCCAACATCAAGCTAAAGGGTCAGGGACGTGGATGAAACTACCTGGGACAAACTCAGAACTAGGGGCAGTAGTCGGCCTGGCTTCTTTACCGGTTGCAGAAGTCTCCTCCCTGCCCGGATCCAGTCGATGCCTCAAAGGCTCCCTCTCGCACACTCGAGACCTAACTGGGGCCGCGGGCCTAGCAGGTGCAGTCTGAAGACAAAAATAGGAAGGACATGCTAAGAATGCAGTGAATTTACAAGAAAAGGGGGACTTACAAGGATTTACCTGAGAAGTAGAAGCGACCTGGAAGGGGACCGTCAGTAGAAGGTGGGTGCAGATGAACTCTGTATACCGGCTCTTCACGCGAACTGTGTGATCCATAGCTGGTGAGCCCATAATAGCCTGAGCGAGGTCGTCGCCCTCTAGCTCATGAGCTTAAAGCATATTGTTAGGAGGGGACCTAGGGACCCGCCTAGCTCTAACGCCTGCCCTCCGGTTCAGGACCCACTCTCCCAAGTACCAAGCTTAATACCCAGGGCCACAAAGGAGTGCCCTCTTCTGGGCTAAAGGCCTAAAGCAAGTCATCTCAATGGTCCAAGTGTCCTCGGACCCCCATAAATCATTTCGGATCTGAAAAGAAAAGAGATGTCGATATGTAAGTAAATTGAACATGAGTAATATACTAATAAATAGGTTTTTGCTTTGTAGGTACCGCATCTTATGTTAGTGAGTTTAGGTGCTGCATGTGGATGTGAACTCACGCAAGGTGCCTCTTCATGATGCAGCTGGTGCCCCACCTACCGAGGGCCGGGAAATGGTCTCCCACTCAGGTAACGTGCACAAGCAACTCTAGCTCTAGAGCCCAGACCTGAAAAATAGAACAGGAGAAGTTGAGAAGACTAATGTAAGTAATGGGGGTCAGAATAAGATAAATGAAAAAGGGGATCATGACGTACAAGAACAGCATACCAAAAGCCACAAAACCTCCTAGCCCCTCGGACCACGTCATCCATGCTTCGGTATAAGTATGCCAGGGCACAACTACCCCAATCGAATGTGGGAATCTGGTCAAGATCCCAAAGGGCCAGTAGGAACATTAGATCAATGGAGCTGGTGGTGTCAGCAAAGAGGGTGGTACCGAGCAGGTAAAGAAAAAAAGCCCTCACCACCTGGTCAATCTCAAGGGGAGAGACCATCGTTGTGGCCCAATCCCGAGTATAGGAGTTCCTGATCGAGTCCAATTTAAGGGTATGAGTCCCCTTCATGTCAGGAATCATCCCCAAAAGTCATTCGATATATGCGGCCTTATTCAGAGACAGCTGATGTAAACTCGCATCGAAAGGAACAGGATCCCCGGCACAGGCAACCCCCATGATGGTAGCAAATGATATTGAGTCTAGAGTAAGCTCCCCGAATGGGAGGTGGAAGGTGTGGGTCGTATCAAACCACCTCTCCATCAAGGCATGTAGATGTAGTGGTTGGTAATCTGTGTGTCCCTGCTCGGATGGAAGCGAGAGTATGAAGTCCTCGAACCTCATCTCCTGAATTTGGTCCCTCTGCTCGTTAGTCAAGTCACTGAAGAAGACCCGGGCTCCATGAAAATTCTTGGAACCCTTGAACATCTGAGCGTCATATTGTAAATAATAGATAGGGAAGTAAAATTTATGCATGTTATGGCTTCAGAAAGGGAATTCATAATGAATGCACTTTTAGACTGTGCGGTTTGCCCTGATGGTAAAGCGATCGCCTCACCATAGAGGCGATCGCCTCATTAGAGAGGCGATCGACTCTATGAAAGGGCGATATGTTATCACCTCTTCACAAAAGCTTATCGTCTCATCAAAGAGGCGATCGCCTCATCAATGAGATGATCGCCTCTACGATGAGGCAATTGCCTCTGTAAGGTGGGACGGGTACAGTTCCTGATTTTTTGTGATTAAAACATGGATTTCTCATTTGCTTAATAAATTAATGTCTTAACTTGATAATCATGTTTGATTAATTATTGACCCAACATAATTTTATAGGAAATTATGGGGTCCTAACCTCTCTGGATGCAGACGAGCAAATGTTGGATCCTAGGTTTGCCAAAAGAGGAATCAAGTCTCCGCGGGTCAATCCCAGACTCCTAGAAGTGCTAATGAGAGGCGAGATATGATCCCACTCAGGTACAGGGGGTTTTCTGCCATTCTCCATCGACTGAAAAATGAGGAGAGATGCAGGGAGTACAGGAAGTGTAGGAGGAGAAAAGGAAAAAAAGAAAAGTGATAAAAAGTAAAAGAGAGTAAGGACAGAAGAGAAAAGAGTTATTTTTATATAGCAAGCAAGAGCGTAGGGTTTCCCCTAAAAAAAAGAAATGAAAAATGATGATAATGAAATGAATTGATGGGTGGAAATTAGTGCCGCATACTAGGGAGGTGGAATTCAGAGTACGGATTTTTGAGATGAAGTTCTAGAAGACAGGGCTATTCGGGTTTGAATCCCTGAAGCTCAGAGAAAGGGTTGTTTGGGTTTGAATCCCCGAAGCTCAGAGAAAGGGTTGTTCAAGTTTGAATCCCCGAAGCTCAAAGAAAGGGTTGTTCGGATTTGAATCCCCAAAGCTTAGAGAAAGGGTTGTTCGGGTTTGAATCCCTGAAGTTCAAAGGATAGGGTTGTTCGGGTTTGAATCCCCAAAGCTCAGAGAAAGGGTTATTCGAGTTTAAATCCCCAAAGCTCAAAGAAAGGGTTGTTCGGGTTTGAATCCTCGAAGCTCGAAGGATCGAGATGACTATTCAGGTAGTATCCCTGAAGTCAGAAGCGAAGGACAACTGGGCCAGGAAAACCTGGAAGTCTATGTCCCCAGAGGAGTGATAATCAAACTAGGAAAATCTAAAAACCATATCCCCAGCGATGATCAGGCTAGGAAAACCCAAGAATCAAGTTTTAGTGTTGCGAAGATCGGGCTAGGAAAACCCGAGAGTCAAGTTTCAATGTTATGAAGACTGGGCCAGGAAAACCCAAGAATCAAATTCCAATGTTGTAAGGGTCAGGCTAGGAAAACCCGAGGTTAGCAATTTTCAAATATCTCTATCAAATATAAATGAGTGGTTGATCGGGCCAGAAAAACCCGAAGATCACGGTCACGTTTCAAAATTGAAGGATTCATCTCTCGGGTGAGACCCGAGAGTCAAGTACATTGCTCATCTTATTGTTTGTTCACTGTTATGCATGTGATTTTTTGGAAAATTATCATTGCATGCATTCGATTTTTCCAAAAATCAGGGGGCAAATTATAGACACTCGATTCGGTCGGCCCATGTTAGGGGACGAATTAGGGTTGCTCAGTTTAACAGGCCCATTGTCAAGCCCAATGATGAGAATGTGAACTTGGACATGAGAATGAAGCCTGAATCTCTAAGTGGAAAGTGGACTTGAAAACCCAAAGCCTGGAAAACCCAAAACTGAGCCCAATTATCAAAATTTGGCCCAAGTCCTCCTGGCCCACCGTAGGCCCAAGCCAAAGGGGCATCGCCTCAGTGTAATGAGGCGATCACCTCATTGATGAGGCATCGCCCCTATGGCAGCCCACTTGCAGCTGCATTTAATACAGTTGCAATTATGACGGCCAAGTGGTGTGGGCCCCACTCTCCAAACCTCTTTCTTATGTGAGGGAAAGATTTTTAGGGAAAGAAAAAAGGCTATGAGAGCTCATGATGGGCTATGAGGCTGAGGGGCATAGGAAAGCTAAGGAATAAAAGAGAAGAAAAGAGAGAGAAGAAGGGGAGGAAAAAAAAAGAAAAAAGGGGAGAGCTCTAGAAAAGAAAGAAAAAACTGGAAGAGCTCTAAAAAAAAAGAAAAAATTTCCTCAAGAAAGGGGAGGAAGGTTGAAGTAAACACTTTCTCCATAAGAGAAGAAGGAAGAAACTTGTGTCAAAGGTAGATACCACATCCTAGCAAGAATCTCATTCAAAACAACTCTGAGGGCCTCTCATTTTAGTATAAAATCTGCACTTAAACTTGACATGTTCATCATTTTGTGTGTTCTTGTTTATGTGTAACTGAGCCATTAGTACATTTTAGATTTAGCTCTAGTGTGTCATGCTTGATATCTCATTTTATTTATGGATCTTTAAATACTTTCGTACGTAGTCGTAGTATGATGAGTGTAGAGTGTGTATATGCATGTTTTGGTTACTTAGAGTAGAAGTCTGTATGTCTTGGGAGTCAGAGCTGGCCTGGTGATCAGGCGATGCCTCTTCACAGAGGCGTCACCTCATCTCAATAAGGTGATCGCCTCTTCAATGAGGTGATCGCCCCATTGATAGGCCTCCAAGAGGCCCCCTTTTTCTATATGTGACTCACGTTCTCTCGGCAATGAGGCAGGTTCCCCTATTGATGAGGCGTCACCTCATCTCAATGAGGCGATCGCCTCATCAATGAGGCGACCGCCTCATTGACAGGGTTAACCCACTTCCTACTTCATTTTTCATTTGTTTGCTTTGACGTCTGCTTTAATACGTCCCCTTTTGACCTTAAATATGTCTGTATGATTGCATGATGGTGATTATCTTAACTATTTGATGGTTTCTTTAGTCCGTAATGTGAAACCCCTTTTTTATATATATAGAGTCTCCTTGTAAGTATCATTACATGTGACTTCATTTTTTGTGAAAAGGAAGGGCTAACCGTCCATTATTTGTAAGAATTGCTTGATGATTTCTATCATCGAGTAGTCACTTTTGTTAGTTGTTCCCTTGTACATTGCATTTTTTATGTCATTTTATTGGCTTATTTTTGGTATATGTTTGGTTTACTTTCTGTATATTATTCTTTTATTTAGCCTAAAAAGCATTGTAATCCTTAATCCCTTTCCCTATTTAATTTTGAATGAATGGTTGTAAGTTATTATTTATTTTATTCACTGTGTTTTTTGAATGTTGGAACTTAAAGGCATGAAATTGGACTAATGTGCAAACTCGGGCTTAATTATAAAATCTGGCAACTATCCAAAGGCAATTTCATTACGTGTGGTAAATGAGGAAATAATTAAATAATTAAATGGTAATAAAATGAAAAACACAAATGGAGGCCAATCGTAAGGTTGGGTGAGCATTCAAACGCTCATACCCAGTTTTCGAACCCGATCTCTGATGACAGCTTCTGGGATCCTCTGTGGGATCTAGTTGTTATACAGTGTGTCCCGGCTTTTATCCGGGTGGCGACTCCATCTCCGAATAGGCCCAAGACCTATATAGTATTTCCTAGTGGGCCTCGGGCCCATATAGTGTCGTAGTCGCCAAACACTTGGGCGTGCGCTAAATCCCGCCGCCTACACATATATATAACCTATATTTTTAAAATTGACATAAACTAAAAATTATTATAAAAATCACACAAAATTCATAAAAATTATAAAATTAATTCTAAAATTAATAATAACCACCAATAACACCAAAAATCACAATTTCATAATTTATATAATTAATTTACGAAATTAATAAAATAATAATAAAATATTCAAAAATTCATAAAAATCAAAATAATTCCCAAAAATCACACAAAAATTTAGGGATGTAGCTTGAGCTATAGGAATCAACTTTTGTAAAGGGATTTTCCATGAAACATACAAAAATTCCTAAAAAAAAACTCAAAACCCTAAAATGGTCGAATCAAAGAACAAGTAAAACACCTCACCAAATCACGTTTTCAAGCTAAATGGAGCTTGGATTCAACCTCCTCGAAGCTCCAGGAGTCCAACGGCACTAAAAACGTAAAGATTAATGGTTGGACAAAGGAGGGAGGATGGAAAATCAAGTTTCGACCAAAATAGAGGTTTTTGTCACTACCGGCGCCGGGGAAGGGAGAGGAGGATGGTGGAGCTGGCAGAGGGAGGGGGTGGTTGACGGCGAAGAGTGGGGAGGCACTTTGACAGTTGAAGAACGAACGGTGACGGGCGGTGATGGTGAAGATCAGGGGTGAGAAGAAAATAAGGGGAAGGGTTTTGTATTTTTTTGTATATATGTATATTATATATATATATATATATATTATATGTATATATTATTATATAATATAGTTACTAACTTTATGTAATAATAAAATAATGTGTACATATATAAACCACACACATATATTCCAATATATATATATATATATATATATATATATATATATATATATATATATATATGCACATAAATATTAGGGTTTAGTAATATTTTAATGCATATTATTATTATGTATTAAAATAATAATAATATGCATTAAAATATTACTAAACCCTAATATTTATGTGCATATATATATACTAACACATAAAATACAATAAAATAATGTAGTTTATTAATTTAAAAATATTAAAATATTAATGCACTAGATTAAACATTATTAAAATAATATTGTCCGAAATAATACACGTCAATATATAAACATTTACGTAGAAAATTATAATTAAACGTAAAATAATAATATTATTCACAAAATAGTAAAATAATCAAATATAGTTTTAAAATTTATTAACACTGCATACCATGATATTTATTAAAATAATTTAAAAACTAGAGTTATTACAGTAGTGTTAATAAAATTTTAAATTTTATTTATATATTATTATTAATTGTGTATATTCTTTATTTATTTTATTTTAAAAGCTTTATTTACGTAAAATAAATTGTTTAGGAGTTCTATTTTTTAAATACGTTAAAGTTATTATCATTACTATCATTTTAAATAGTATTATTATTATTATTCTTATTATTATTATTATTATTATTATTATTATTATTATTATTATTATTATTATTATTATTATTATTATTATTATTTCATTGTTATTGTCATTATTATTATGTGTTATTATTATTATTATTATTATTATTATTATTATCATCATCATCATCATCATCATCAAATGTGCATTGATGTGCATAGTGTGTTGTATTATGTGTTATATATATATATAAAGGGGGTCAAAGACAAAAATAACGGGTCAAAGGTCACCACCTCCTTCTCTCTTTTTCTTTTTTTTTCCTCTCCCTCTCCCCTGTTTCTTCCTTCCCTTCCTGCACTATCACTGTGCAACCCAACTCGCCGGAGCAACCACCACTCACCACCAGCACCTTCTCTTCCTTCCCAACTGTCGTCCACTACCTGTAGAGCCATTTGAGTTGTTGGGTATCGCCTGAACTAAGACTTGCAAACTGTGGACTCCATTGTTATTGGTAGCTCCTCCGGCCACCAAATCTTGTCGCTCTAGTCTCATCTAAATACTTGAGCTTCAATGAGTGTGATTCTGAGCTTCGTTTGAGCTCAATCCCTTTAGATTTTAAGTTTTAACTAGATTTTAGTTTATGTGTTTTAAGGTTTTAATTATTTTTTTTTTGAGCTTGATGTTGTTTGATTTATGAATTCTTGCTTTTCAAATATTGTTCATGACAACTTTAGCTTCTTAAAAATAAATTTTGTTTATTTTTTTGAATTAATTTGAATTATGGGTAATTTTTTATTATTTTAATATTAAATACTGAATTTTTGATAATTATGTTAGGTAATTATTTTTACTAAAAATTTAGTTAAATTATTGTTATTAATTTGAGTTAAGAATTTTAGAATTTATAAAATAATTTTTAGTGAATTAATAGAATTTTTGAGAATATATTATTATTATGTGCATTTTTTATATATAGGTTAATTGTGTATTTTTGTTAAAATTATAGTTAAATAATATGTTTTAAATGATTTTAGAATTATATAGGGTATTAAATGATTTTTATAAATTATTTACTATTTTTAACTAATTAATACTAATTTTTAAAAATTATATTAAAATAATATGTTATTTACTATTTTAGTGATTAAATTGATTTTTAATTACTTTTATTATATAATTGAGTTATTTGAGTATATAAAAGTGAATTTTACTATTATAAGTGGAATTATGGAAAAATTAGATTTTTATTTATATTATATTATTATTTGAGATTTTTATTTAATTGTTGTGAAAATAATCATATTTAGTGATTTAATGTTTAAATATATTATATTTTGGTATTTTATGGATATTTATGGAATTTAATGATTTTTAATATATTTATTATTTAATATTGATTTTTGGCGAATCGTAAACTTTGGTTGGGAATTTGTGCAATTCGGGATCCCAACCCAAGGTGTTGAGCCTTGTGGTATTTAGAACTGTGTTTTCCTTGCAAGATTGGCTCTACTGTTAGTAGACAGATGCCCATTTTACATAGGAGGTTCTATAAAATTTTTGATAGAATTCTCGTAAAACGTGACATCGAGTCTATCCTGAATTTTTATGTTTGTCTAAGTTTTGAATTCCTAAATCAAGTCTTTCTATAGAATTCTTAGAAGTATAAATTAAAAATTTATTTTGATTATTATTATTATTTATTTTCTAGCTGTGCTGAGACCAAAACCTATCAGACCAGGCCTGTCGAGTCAGTCTAGTGGAGCACAAACTTGTGAGTTATTATTCTATATATGCATTGCATATAGGATGCATGGATAAGGATTTTCACATTTTTATTACATGTTTATACATGATTTATTTCATTAAATGATTTAGTATATTTTTGGTATATTTTGATAAATATATGCAATATATATGCATGTTGTAATTTTCAAAATATACCTAGTATATTTCTGGTATATTCATGGTTTATTTTAGTATATTGTGGCATATATATCTGGTATATGTTTAGTATACATTTAGTATATTTTTAGTATACTTTTGGTATTTTTTCAGTATATATTTGGTATATTCCTCTTTAAATGAAAGCTATTATGTTTATATTATGCATTTATGATTTTTAATAATTATAAGAATGATTTGAAGGATAGTAGTAAAACGTGCTACCTAATGGCCTACGCTAGGACTGTTGTGCGACAGTCTGGTAGAATTAGGTTAAGAATTTGATATTATTATTGAGATATTGGTTTTGGGAAAGGCGAACTGTGGATCCTTGGTTGACCGAGTGTACTCAGGGCCAGTCATACCGATAGTGAAATTGCGGAACCTCGGTTGACCTAGTGTACTTGGGGTCAGTTTGCTACCTTAAGTTAGAAAAATTAATACTTGGAGTTTTGATTAAGCCTAGTAGTTATCAATTATTATGATCGAGGTTGCGAGCTGTTAAGGTTCTACTCTGGTCCTTCAATTAAAATAATTTTATACATCTATTATATATATAAAATGAATTTTAGCATCTGTGTGAAATGTCTATGTATATATATATATATATATATATATATATATATATATATATATATATATATATCGATGTCTGACTGTATATGTTTTAGATTGCATGTATATAATTCACTTAGTGAGGTATGACTCCCCTCAATATTTTTTTCAGGAGATTCCTCATCGTCAAACCTCAGTAGTAGACCTCTACGCCGAACTTTTTCAGCCCCGACTAGATTATGTAAATTATTTATCTGAACTTTCTTGTAATCTAAAAAAACTACAGTAGTAGCGCTTTTGAAATAACCCTGATTTTTAAATTATTTTATTTTAAAATGAGATATGCAATCTTAATAAAATTTGAAGATTTTATTGATTATTTTCATCATTTGTGATTAATTACTATTATTTTATATTTAATTAAATTTTCTCCGTAAATATTTATTTTGAAACTTATTATTTTGGACATTTAATTTGCATTATTTATAATTATTATTTTGGATAGAACTATTTTAATAATATTTAATTTAGAGCATTGTCAATTCTATTATTGTTTTATCAAATTTCACTATTTATTTTGTTAATAAATTATTTTATTAATTGGATTGTTATTTTATGTATTATATATATATAGATATATATATATATATATATATATATATATGTATGTATTATTTGTGTGGTGTAGATTCATTTGGCTAAAGTATTATTATTATAATACAAATTTTATTAATATATAAGTATGTATGTATGTATTATATATATACATACATATATATATATATATATACATACATGCATGACATGTATGAACACATACATACATACATTACATGTACTAAACCACCAAACACACACATAGCATCACATTAAAAAGCAACATGAGCCAAAAACAAAAAAATCTCCTAGAGACTTCATCTCCCTCCTTGCACCGTCCGATTCTTCCCCTGTCACTGTGCCTCCATCACTTTCGGCCACCGTTTCTTGAGCTTTCGGTCTCTTTCTTCTCCTCTAACACCGATGAGTACTAATCTAGCTTCGGTTTGAGCTCAAAACGTCGATTTCTTGAGTTTTGTTGAATTTTTATTTTTGGAGCTTTAGGGTTTCAAATTTTTTTTAGCATGATATTGTTTGAATCTTATAAAATCCCTTCACAAAAGTGATTCCTAGAAGCTTACTCTACCTTTACAATTTTTTTTTTGAATTTTTGGAATTTATTTTAATTTTTGTGAATTTTTTAATATTTTATTAATTTTCATAAAATTAATTATTAAAATTATGCATTTGGTATATTTGGTGTTATTATTAATTATTATTAATTTTAGAGTTGATATTATAATTTTTGTGATTTTTATGTAATTTTTATAATTATTTTTAGTTTATGTCAAATTTCTTCGTAATTTTTTTTCGCTTGAGTTTAATTGATTTTTTGATAATTTCTTTTTGAAATATTGATCTATGCATCTTAATCTAATCATAAATATTTTTAATTTATTTTTCTAATTTTTTTTTATTTTTGGTTAATTATTGAATATTTTAATAATTAAAAATGAATTTTCGTTAATTAATTAATTAAATTATGAATTTGATTAAATCATTGTTATTATATATTTTTATTAATTTTGATGTTGAGAAATTAATTTTTGAGAATATTGTGTAATTTTTAGAAATATTTATAGTTTACGTAAAGTTTGGACATTGAGTTAAATGTGTATTTTTGGTTGAAATTAGAGTTTAATTGTGTGTTTTAGTTAATATTAGAATGTTATTTGTTGATAAAATAATTTTTATGAATTTATATAATTTTTCTGGAATTTTATACAATTTATGTGTGTTTTGGAATTATTAGATTAAATATGTATTTTTATAGAAATTATTGGTTAAATAAGTGTTTTGGTTGATATTAGTATAAATTATGTTGATTAAACAATTTTAATGATTTTATAATTTTTGAGGAAATTATTAAGTATATTGGATATTTGATATTATAGGGGTAAATGTGTAATTTTGTGTTAATTATAGTTAAATATTATGTTAGTGTTGAGTTTATAATTATTTAAGGTAATAAAATGATTTTTTTTACAAATTAATTACTATTTTTAATTAATTAATACTATTTTTCAAAAATTGTTTTCAAATAATATATTATATATTATTTTGGAAATAAAATGGGTTTTAAATTAATTTTTTTATATAATTAAACTATTTAGGCAATTAAATGTGAATTTTGTTATGTTATGTTGAATAATTGTAAAAGTTGAATTTTTATTAATATTATATAATGTTTGAGATTTTAGTAGTTAATTGTGATAATTTTAGAGTATTATGGAAATAATAAGTGTATTTATTATTTTGAAGCTAAATGTGTATTTTATTATTTTAAATGATGTTAAATTGTGATTTTAAATATTATTTTCAATCTATGTTAATTTAATTGTAAAATGGGAATTTTATTCCATTTATGAATTTTTATTATCAAATATATATTTTTTTTTAAATTAGAATTTTATGTTCTAATTGGAAAATAAAGGTTTTTAAATATGTTATTTGATTTTTTGATGATTTTATTATTTTACTGTTAATATTGTTGGTTTGTGTTTTGTGAACCTCGGTTGGGGATTTGAGTTTGGAGTCCCAACCCGAGATGTTGAGTATTTGGTGATTTTAGAAGTATGTTTTTTATGCAGAATCGGTCTTATTTTTGTAGGGAGATGTCTGTTTTACGAAGAAGACTTTGCCAAAATTTTGGTAGATTTCTTGTAAAACATGACAACCGGTCCGTGTCTAGTTTTGAATTTTTAATTGAGTCTTTCTATAGTAATCCTAGAAGCGTAGAGTTTAGAAATTTATTCTGATGGTTGTTGTTATTTTATTTTTCTAGCAGCGTCAAGACCGAGGCCTAACGGACCAGACCCGCCGAGTCTGTCTTGTGGAGTGCGAATCAATGAGCTATTATACTGTATATATATGAATTGCATATAGGATGCATGACTTAGGATTTTCATTTTCATTATATGTTTTTTTTTTAAAATAAAATAAAATAAAAATTTAATTTATAATATGTTTTGGTATATTAGGGTTTATTTTTGGTATCTACATGTTAGATAATTAGGTTTATTTTTAGTATATTTTTTGATACATGTCAAACTAAATACATGTTTTAAATGAATATTTATTTATAATTGTTTTATTAAATGATTATGTCATGACCCAAAACAGGGACCATGACCGGCGCTAGGGAACGGGAATTCTTTCGAATCCGAAACTCATAGCAAGCCTAAAAATAAAATAAAACATACAATAATAATAACAACAACACTTAATGCAATGGAAATAAAATCATAAATATCAAAATAATAATCCATATCTCATATATATAAATAAATTCGTTAATACAAGTTTCAGTTCAAATATTCAAAGAACATAACTCACACAAATATAATACATAAAACCCATAATTTATCTACAACTACTGCAGTGTCTAGATTATAAAATAAAAATCAAGACTCAGATAAGCAGTTTACATAAAGAAGCCGGGGTGGAAGAAATCCGGTGTACAGGCCTGCTACTGAGGTCTGAGGAAGAAGACTCTCCTGAAAAAAATGGTCAACAGAGGGGAGTCAGACCTCACTGAGTGAATTACTATGATATATATACATGCATACTAAATGACAATGCATACAGTCAAAAGTATATATATAATATGTGTATATATATACAAGCAAATACACACATATGCAATAAAATCATTTTATATATTTTTATTGAAAATCACTGTTTATGAAGGATCAAATAGAACCCTAGAATATCGCAACCTCAAAAAGTGTTAGACAACACTCTAGCCATACAGACTCACTTATTCCAATATATAATCACTTGATCCATTTGGACAGTAGACTGGCCCCGAGACACTAAGTCAACTGAGCTCCAGCAGTCCGACTGTCAGTGTGATTGGCCCCGAGACACTAGGTCAACCGAGCTCCAGCAATCAAACCTCCAAACCATATCTCACACATCAAATAATCATATCCAATCAATATCCTCGAAAAAGTTAGTAATATAACCTAAATGCTATAAGCGTACCGGTACGTACTCAGTCCTAGTGCTACCCACTAGGTAGCACATTCTATTGATATCCTTCATTAAAACATAAAACATACATTCATAAGAATAAATTATGATGAATTTAAATGTAATAGCAACAATAACCATATATATACTAGAAATATACCAAAAGTAAATCAGGTATATTTTGAGTATATATGTCACGACCCAAAATAGGGGCCATGACCGGCGCTAGGGAATGGGAATTCTTTCGAATTCGGAACCCGTAGCAAGCCTAAAAATAAAATAAACATGCAATAATAACAATAACAATATAATATGCAGCAGAAATAAAAATCATAATATCATAATATTATTCACATCAACTGGATTTAAATCAAAATCTCATCTCATAGATACATAATCTCTTTAATACAAATCCAGTTTCAATATAATACATCTCTTTAAAATAAAATACATGAAATCCAATACTTTAATTCACAACTACTGCAGTGTCTAGATAAAATAAATAAGACTCAAGTAGATAATTTACATAAAGAAGCCGGGGCGAAAGAAATCCGGCGTATCGACCTGCTACTGAGGTCTGAAGAAGTTGACTCTCCTGAAAAATAGTCAACGGAGGGGAGTCAGACCTCACTGAGTGAATTACTATAATATATATACATACACACTAAATGATAATGCATACAGTCAACAGTATATATAATATGTATATATACAGGCAATTGCACACAGATGCAATAAAATCATTTTATATATATATTCATTAAAAATCATCTTTTATGAAGGATCACATAGAACCTTAGAATATCGCAACCTCATAAAATAGTGTTAAACAACACTCTAGCCATATAGGCTCACTTATTCCAAATATATCCACTTAATCCATTTGGACAGTAGACTGGCCCCGAGACACTAAGTCAACCGAGCTCCAACAGTCTGACTACCAGTGTGATTGGCCCCGAGACACTTGGTCAACCGAGCTCCAGCAATCACACCCAAACCACATCTCACACATATCAATAATCATATCAAATCAATATCCACAAATAGTTAGTAATATAGCCTAAAGCTATAGGCGTACCAGTACGTACTCGGTCCTAGTGCTGCCCACTAGGTAGCACGTTCTATTGATATCCTTCATCATTAATACAATAAATGATGCATGAATTTAAATGAAATAGCAATATAAACCATATATATACCGGAAATATACCAAAAGTAAACCAGGTATATTTCGAGTATATATACGTCAAATGCATTCAATCAAATTATAAATTAAGCTGGAAATATATTTAAAAACATTTTAAGTATATTTTATTTACAAAGCATGTATATTGTCACGACCCAAAACAGGGGCCATGACCGGTGCTGGGGAACGGGAATTCTTTCGAATCCGGAACCCGTAGCAAGCCTAAAAATAATAAAATAAACATGCAATAATAACAATAACAATATAATATGCAGCGGATATAAAAATCATAATATCATAATATCATTTTCATCACTGGATTTAATCAAAATCCCATCTCATAAATATATTATCTTTTAATACAAATCCAGTTTCAACATAATACACCTCTTTAAAATAAAATACATGAAATCCAATACTTTAATTCACAACTACTGCAGTGTCTAGATAAAATAAATAAGACTCAAGTATATAATTTACACAAAGAAGCCGGGGCGGAAGAAATCCGGCGTATCGACCTACTACTGAGGTCTGAAGAAGTTGACTCTCCTGAAAAATAGTCAACGGAGGGGAGTCAGACCTCACTGAGTGAATTACTATAATATATATACATACACACTAGGTGATAATGCATACAATCAACAGTATATATACAATATGTATATATACAGGCAAATTCATACAGATGCAGAAAAATCATTTTATATATTTTACTGAAAAATCCCAGTTTATGAAGGATCACATAGAACCCTAGAATATCGCAACCTCAGAAAATAGTGTTAAACAACACTCTAGCCATATAGGCTCACTTAGTCCAAATATATCCACTTAATCCATTTAGACAGTAGACTAGCCCCGAGACACTAAGTCAACCGAGCTCTAGCAGTCTGACTGCCAGTGTGATTGGCCCCGAGACACTTGGTTAACCGAGCTCCAGCAATCACACCTCCAAACCACATCTCACATATTAATAATCATATCAAACCAATATCCACAAATAGTTAGTAATATAGCCTAAAGCTATTGGCGTACCGGTACGTACTCGGTCCTAGTGCTGCCCACTAGGTAGCACGTTCTATTGATATCCTTCATCATTAAATATAAAACATTCATTCACAAAAATAAATGATGCATGAATATAAATGAAATAACAATATAATCCATATATATATACCAGAAATATACCAAAAGTAAACCAGGTATATTTCGAGTATATATATGTCAAATAAGTCCAATCAAATCATAAATTAAACTAAAAATATATTTAAAAACATTTTAAATATATTTTATTTACAAAACATGCATATAATTTATTATATACCAAAAATAAACCAAAAATATACTTAATGTAAACTTAAGAAATAATCAAATTATTTATGCATATTTAATCAACATAAAACATGCATTTCTAAATCATGCATCCTTAACTCACCTAATGCGCTCCACGAGACAGGTCCGACGGGCCTGGTCCACTAGCCCTCGGTCTCGGCGCAACTAAACAAGCAATAAATAACCGACATTAGAATAAACCTAACAGAAATCCTAGAATTCAATCTAGAGTATTTAAGTACGGAAACAGAATTAGGGTTCGATTGGATATCACATTTTACGAGAATTCTATCAAAAATTCGGCAGAACCTCCCCTGTAAAACGAACATCTCTCTACTCAAAAGAGTAGAGCCGACCCTGCAAGGAAATACACTTCGAAAAATAAGCTCAACACAATCAAAATCCCATAGTCGGACTCCAAACTACAATCCATCGACCGGGGTCCACAAACACAGAACAATTCCAGATATACCAAAAATATCCTTAAATCACAGAAATACATTTTATAAGTAGAAATTACATAATTAACCTTAAAACACAGTAAAAATCGATAAAAACTCATTTTATTAGAAAAATCGTATATTATATATAATTGAAAATAATTCCCGAAAAATAGTTTTAATTAGTTAAAAATACCAAATATTTTGTAGAAATTATTTTTATACCTTAAATAAATATTAAAACCAATTAAATTACATTTTTAGGCAATTTAGGGTAAAATTACCAAAATACCCCTATATATATAAATATACTTAAATTACTTCAAAAATTCACCAAAAATCATACAATTATCCAAAATTAATTTTCTCAACATATTTATCAATAATATCAATAATTAAACTCAATTAACCAATTAAATTCAAATAAAAACACATTTAACCCTAATTTTCCCAAAATTACATAAACTTCAATAATTCAAAATAAATACTTAGAAATTCATAAAAATTCCAAATAAATTCCTATAATTCATTTCAACACCTAATTCAACCATAAACTCCAATTTCATAATTTAAATAATTAATTTCCGAAAATTAGAAAATAATATTAAAATATTCAAAAATACCCAAAAATTCTACAAAAATTCATACATGTAGATTAAGCTACTAGGAACAACATTTGTGAAGGAAGTTTTCATGAACCATCCAATTCGAAGCTCAAAAAAATCAAAAACCCTAATGTGACCGAAATTGAAAAATCGAAACCTAAGCAATTCTAGATCATTTTAGCTCAAACCAAAGCTAGAATCACACTCACCGGAGCTCAAGGAGAAGAAAGAGACCGGCGGTGTTGAAAACGGTGGTCGAAAACGGCGTGATCGATGGTGGATCGATTTTCGGCTTCTCCGGCCAAAATCGACTTCCAGGCGCCGGAAACGGCTTCCTCAGGCGGCGGAAATGGTTGGGGAAGGCGGTGGCACACCCACGGTGAAGAAACGGAGTGACAGGCGTCCGGACGGCGAGGAGAAGGATCGGGAGGAAGAAGAAGACTCGGGGGGGCAAAATGGTAATTTTCCAATTCTTTTGATTTTTGATGTATATATGTATATATATATACTTTATACTATATATTAAAATAATATTAAATTACACACATCAAATATACACCACACACATAAAATCTAATATTTTAATAATTTATATTAAATAAAATTAATTAAATAACAATAAAACAAATAAATAATTAATAAAATATTAGGGTAATAATAAACCCTAATTAAATAATTATACACACACAGGCTTTATTTAATAATTTAAAAATACGCATGAGTTCATGCAAGTCCGAAAATATATTTAAAATAATTAATAATACATTGTTTACGTGAAAATTTTCCCGAAAATACAAGTCCCGGGAAAATTTTACGTAAAACACTGAAAATAATACACAGTAATTAAAATAGGTTTTAAATACATATTAACTCGTAAAAATATCATATGATATACAGAAATTACTAACACTGCATATCCCGGTACAGTGTAAAAATATTTTTAAAAAAAAAAACACGGGATATTACAGTCTTCCCCCCTTATAAGAATTCGTCCCCGAATTCCAAAAGATAAGATTAAGAAGGAAAGAGATACGAGTAAGAAGCTCGCATCTCAGCTTCAGTCTCCCACGTATGCTCTTCAACTCTGTCGCTACGCCACAGAACCTTGACCATCAGAATCTGCTTCGATCTCAACTGTCGAACTTGAAAATCAACGATCGCCACAGGTTCTTCCACAAACGTCAAATCTTCACTCACTTCTACACTGTCGGGCTGCAACACGTGTGAAGGGTCTGAGATATACTTCCTCAACATCGAGATATGAAATACTGGATGCACCTGTGACATACTCAGAGGCAAATCCAACCGATATGCAACAGTGCCAACTCTCTCCAGAATCTCAAACGGTCCAATGTATCTCGGTGCTAACTTACCCTTCCTGCCAAATCTCATCACCCCCTTCATCGGAGATACTTTCAAAAAAATGAAATCTCCAACCTGAAACTCCACATCTCTGCGCCTAGGATCCGCGTAACTCTTCTGTCTGCTAACTGCGGTCTCTAATCTGAACTTGATCACGGCGACTTTCTCTGCAGCATCCTGAACCATCTCTGGTCCAGTCAAAGCTCTCTCACCAATCTCATCCCAACACAACGGGGATCTACACTTCCTTCCATACAACGCCTCATATGGTGCCATACCAATACTGCTATGGTAGCTGTTATTATATGCAAACTCAACGAGTGACAAATGATCATCCCAGCTACCTCCCAAATCCAGGACACACATCCTCAACATATCTTCTAGTGTCTGGATCGTCCTCTCAGACTGACCATCTGTCTGAGGATGAAAACCAGTACTGAAATCCAATTTAGTGCCCATCGCTTCCTGCAACTTCTGCCAAAAACGAGAAGTAAACACCGAACCTCTATTTGACACAATGGACACAGGTACTCCATGAAGGCACACAATATGCTTCACATACAACTTCGCCAATCTAGCGACTGAATATGTGGCCTTTACAGGCAAGAAATGTGCAGACTTCGTCAATCTATCTACGATCACCCAGATGGAGTCGTATCCATCCTTCGAACGAGGTAAACCTACCACAAAATCCATAGCTATCCTTTCCCACTTCCACTCGGGAATAGGAAGAGGCTGAAGCTTCCCAGAAGGCTTCTGATGTTCGGCTTTCACTTGCTGACACGTCAAGCACTTAGCAACATAATCGGCGACATCCTTCTTCAATCCATCCCACCAGTATAGATCTCTGATACTATGGTACATCTTAGTAACACCTGGATGTATGCTATAAGCTGTAGAATGTGCTTCCTCTAAAATCTCCTCTCTCAAGTCATCCACGTCAGGAACACACAATCTACCACTGATCCACAATACACCATCATCATCGAGTGTGAAATCAGTGAACTTCCCTGCTCGAACATTCTCTGCAAGCTCTTCCAGAATAGGATCTCGGCTCTGAGCTGCTTTAATCCTATCCCTCAGTACAGATCGCACTTTAAACTGAGCTAACAGTCCACCTGATCTACTAATCTTCATCATCAGACCTTGATCCACCAACAACTGCAATTCCTGGATCAATGGTCTCCTCTCAACACTGATGTGAGCAAGACTACCTGAGGACTTCCTACTCAAGGCATCTGCTACCACATTAGCTTTACCCGGATGGTAAAGAATCTCGCAATCATAATCCTTCAATAGTTCCAACCATCTTCTCTGCCTCAAATTCAAATCTCTCTGCTGGAAAATGTACTTAAGGCTCTTGTGATCAGTAAATATCTCACAAGTCACCCCGTACAAATAATATCTCCAAATCTTCAAAGCAAAGATCACTGCAACCATCTCTAAATCATGTGTAGGATAGTTCTGCTCATGCTTCTTCAACTGCCTCGAAGCATAGGCTATCACCCTTCCATTCTGCATCAACACACAACCAAGACCAATTCTAGAGGCATCACAGTAAACTGTGAACTTATCCACACTATTAGGCAAAGCTAATACTGGCGCTGTGGTCAACTTCTCCTTCAATAACTGAAAACTATTCTCACAAACTTCTGACCACTCGAATCTAACATTCTTCTGAGTCAAGCGAGTCATAGGGGCTGCAATTCTGGAAAAATCCTGCACAAACCGCCTATAATACCCGGCTAAACCCAGAAAACTCCGAATCTCAGTAACCGAAGTAGGTCTAGGCCACTCAGATACTGCCTCAATCTTCTGTGGATCAACCTGAATACCTTCTTTAGACACTACGTGTCCAAGAAAAGAAACACTCTCCATCCAAAAATCACACTTCGAGAATTTAGCATAAAGCTGATGATCTCTCAGTGTCTGTAGTACAATCCTCAAATGATATATGTGCTCTTCCATACTCCTCGAATATACTAGTATATCATCAATGAAGACTACCACAAACTGATCCACATACGTTCTGAATACTCTATTCATCAGGTCCATAAAAGCTGCTGGTGCATTAGTCAAACCAAAAGACATCACTAGAAACTCATAATGACCATATCGAGTGCGGAATGCTGTCTTAGGAACATCGGCCTCACTAATCCGCAACTGATGATAACCCGACCTCAAGTCAACCTTAGAAAAGAACTGTGCACCCTGTAGCTGATCAAACAAATCATCTATCCTCGGGAGAGGATACTTATTCTTCACTGTCACCTTATTCAGCTCTCTGTAGTCAATGCACAGTCTCAGGGTACCATCCTTCTTCTTCACAAACAAGACTGGTGCACCCCAAGGAGAAACACTAGGTCTGATAAAACCTTTATCCAATAACTCTTGCAACTGCTCCTTCAACTCTCTCAACTCTACAGGAGCCATACAATAGGGTGGCATAGATATAGGAGTAGTACCTGGTACCACATCTATACAAAACTTAACCTCTCTGTGAGGTGGTAAACCTGGCAACTCCTCGGGAAAAACATCAGGAAACTCACAAGCAACCGGAACATCTGTGAGTGACAACTTCTCCATTGACGTATCCCTGACTAATGCCAAAACCCCTGACAACCTTTCTTCAACAACTTCCTTGCCGTAATAGCCGAAATAAGATTCTGAGGTGCTGAACTCCTATCACCAACAAACTTAAATTCTACTTCACCAGGAATTTTGAAAGTCACCTCCTTATTCCTGTAATCTACCATGGCAAAGTGCTGAGATAACCAATCCATTCCCAGAATAACATCAAACTCCATCACATCCAACAAAATCAAATCAGCGGGTAATTCTCTATCTCCCACGAGAACTGGACAACCAGAAAGAACAATATCGGCGTCCAAAGAATCGCTCAGAGGAGTGGCAACAGACAAAGGAAAAGCCATCCTCGAAGCTTGCCAACAAGATTTAGAAGCAAAAATAGGAGAAACAAACGAATACGTGGCACCCGGATCAAACAAAACCCATGCATCCAGGTAACAAACAGAAACAATACCTGCCACGACTGCATTAAATGCCTGAGCATCCTGCTGAGTCAAATGGAAAACTCTGGCCTGACCTCGACCTCCCTGCTGACTGGTAGAAGCCTGGCCAACACCTCTGGCACCTCCTCTAGTACCTCTACCACGACTCTGCTATGGAACAAACTGAGTGGAACTCTGATGCTGGGCTGGTGGTAACTGAAATGGCACGAGTGCTGCACTAGCAATCGACTGCTGTGGGAATTGCGGAATCTGCTGCTACTAATACCCAGAATAAGGACACGATCTGGCAAAATGTCCTGTCTGCCCGCATCTGAAACATGTCAGTGGTGTCAGATAACACGGTCCCTGATGGACTCTACCACAAGTCTGACAAACACTGGCCGCTGATCCAGAACTACGACCACTGCTGCTGCTCGAAGCACCTGACCCAAATCTGAACGATCTACGCTGACCTCCATAGCCATGTCTATTGCTCTGATGCACTCGCTGTTGCTATCTCTGACTCTACTGAGTCGAACCTCGCTGCTGACTACTCGAACCAACATGAAAACTCGAATACGGAGTAGCCTGCAATCCACTCGACTGAACTCCCAGCTGGTAATAATCAGGCATCGCTCCCTGCCTAACTAGTCTCAGCTCAATCTCCTTAGCTAGCTCAATCACAGACTCAAGAGTAAGGCCTGCTGTAGGCATACTAGCGAAAGCTGAACCCAAACCAGTAACGTAGGTAGTAACTGTGAAATACTGATCTCGCATCAGATCCTCAGCAAATCTACCCAAACGAAGAAACTCTCGGGTATACTCCTCTACAGATCGATCTCCACGAGAAATACTGGTCAGACGGAGACGATAGCTCAAACGAAAAGGCTCTGGACAGAATCTCCTCATGAATCGCTCTCGGAACTGAGCCCACGTCATCGTCATCATATAGGGCTGGATCATCTGAATAAACCAATCTAGAGCTGGTCCCTCGACAGACAACTCAACAATCATGATCCGCTGGTACTCGGTATGAGCAGTCCGAGTCCTAGTCTCAATCGCATGCAGAAAATCTAAAGGATCAGAAGTCCCATTAAAAGCAATCCTGCCAACTCTGGCATAGAACAAAGCTGCCTCAGGGTCAGACATACCCTGCTGATAGGCAGGCTGAACAGGCTGAACAACTGGAGGAACAGGAACATCAAACTCAGGCTCAATAGGCTCCTCGTCCTGTAACTCTCTCTGCCTACGGCGACCTGCCGCTCCTCGAGGTCTACCTCTGCCACAACCTCTACGTCTAACTGGCTGCTCAGGAGGTAAAACCCCGTCCTGAAAAGACTCATCATCCTCGGCCTCAACGATACGTGGAGCGACACGCGCTCGCCTCCTCATTCTGAAAAGACAAACGGAAAGATTCAGACAAAACAGGACAATGGAGGAATAACGCTGAAAACTATAGCAAGGAATACTTATCAAGACATACTCGAACCTAATACACTGCAGTAGTCCAACCGAAAACACAACTTTAAAACTAGGGCCATAACTCACATAACTAAGCCCTGACACAGAACTCCGCTCTGATACCAACTTTGTCACGACCCAAAACAGGGGCCATGACCGGCGCTAGGGAACGAGAATTCTTTCGAATCTGGAACCCGTAGCAAGCCTAAAAATAATAAAATAAACATGCAATAATAACAATAACAATATAATATGCAGCGGAAATAAAAAACATAATATCATAATATCATTTTCATCACTGGATTTAATCAAAATCCCATCTCATAAATATATTATCTTTTAATACAAATCCAGTTTCAACATAATACATCTCTTTAAAATAAAATACATGAAATCCAAAACTTTAATTCACAACTACTGCAGTGTCTAGATAAAATAAATAAGACTCAAGTATATAATTTACACAAAGAAGCCAGGGCGGAAGAAATCCGGCGTATCGACCTGCTACTGAGGTCTGAAGAAGTTGACTCTCCTGAAAAATAGTCAACGAAGGGGAGTCAGACCTCACTGAGTGAATTACTATAATATATATACATACACACTAAGTGATAATGCATACAATCAACAGTATATATACAATATGTATATATACAGGCAAATTCATACAGATGCAGAAAAATCATTTTATATATTTTACTGAAAAATCCCAGTTTATGAAGGATCACATAGAACCTAGAATATCGCAACCTCAGAAAATAGTGTTAAACAACACTCTAGCCATACAGGCTCACTTAGTCCAAATATATCCACTTAATCCATTTAGACAGTAGACTGGCCCCGAGACACTAAGTCAACCGAGCTCCAGCAGTCTGACTGCCAGTGTGATTGGCCCCGAGACACTTGGTCAACCGAGCTCCAGCAATCACACCTCCAAACCACATCTCACATATCAATAATCATATCAAACCAATATCCACAAATAGTTAGTAATATAGCCTAAAGCTATAGGCGTACCGATACGTACTCGGTCCTAGTGCTGCCCACTAGGTAGCACATTCTATTGATATCCTTCATCATTAAATATAAAACATTCATTCACAAAAATAAATGATGCATGAATATAAATGAAATAACAATATAATCCATATATATATACCAGAAATATACCAAAAGTAAACCAGGTATATTTCGAGTATATATATGTCAAATAAGTCCAATCAAATCATAAATTAAACTAAAAATATATTTAAAAACATTTTAAATATATTTTATTTACAAAACATGCATATAATTTATTATATACCAAAAATAAACCAAAAATATACTTAATGTAAACTTAAGAAATAATCAAATTATTTATGCATATTTAATCAACATAAAACATGCATTTCTAAATCATGCATCCTAAGCATATATATATAGTATAGTAACTCACCTAATGCGCTCCACGAGACAGGTCCGACGGGCCTGGTCCACTAGCCCTCGGTCTCGGCGCAACTAAACAAGCAATAAATAACCGACATTAGAATAAACCTAACAGAAATCCTAGAATTCAATCTAGAGTATTTAAGTACGGAAACAGAATTAGGGTTCGACTGGATATCACGTTTTACGAGAATTCTACCAAAAATTCGGCAGAACCTCCCCTGTAAAATGGACATCTCTCTACTCAAAAGAGTAGAGCCGACCCTACAAGGAAATACACTTCGAAAAATAAGCTCAACATAATCAAAATCCCACAGTCGGACTCCAAACTACAGTCCACCGACCGGGGTCCACAAACACAGAACAATTCCAGATATACCAAAAATATCCTTAAATCACAGAAATACATTTTATAAGTAGAAATTATATAATTAACCTTAAAACACAGTAAAAATCGATAAAAACTCATTTTATTAGAAAAACCGTATATTATATATAATTGAAAATAATTCCCGAAAAATAGTTTTAATTAGTTAAAAATACCAAATATTTTGTAGAAATTATTTTTATACCTTAAATAAATATTAAAACCAATTAAATTACATTTTTAGGCAATTTAGGGTAAAATTATCAAAATACCCCTATATATATAAATATACTTAAATTACTTCAAAAATTCACCAAAAATCATACAATTATCCAAAATTAATTTTCTCAACATATTTATCAATAATATCAATAATTAAACTCAATTAACCAATTAAATTCAAATAAAAACACATTTAACCCTAATTTTGCCAAAATTACATAAACTTCAATAATTCAAAATAAATACTTAGAAATTCATAAAAATTCCAAATAAATTCCTATAATTCATTTCAACACCTAATTCAACCATAAACTCCAATTTCATAATTTAAATAATTAATTTCCGAAAATTAGAAAATAATATTAAAATATTCAAAAATACCCAAAAATCCAAAAAATCTCCAAAAATTCATACATGTAGATTAAGCTACTAGGAATAACATTTGTGAAGGAAGTTTTTATGAATCATCCAATTCGAAGCTCAAAAAAATCAAAAACCCTAATGTGACCGAAATTGAAAAATCGAAACCTAAGCAATTCTAGATCATTATATATTCACTCATTTCACACAAATGTCAAATTCAGCTTTTATAAATATAATAAATGCAAAAAACATTTATTTTAATACATGAAGGATCAAATAAAACCCTATTAATCACAACCTCAATCAACCGTATCATCACTCTAGTCATACAGACTCACTTAAATCCAAATAGATCACTTATTCCATTTTGGACAGTAGACTGGCCCCGAGACACTAAGTCAATCGAGCTCCCGTAGTCTGACTGTTAGTGTGATTGGCCCCGAGACACTTGGTTAACCGAGCTCCAGCAATCACACTATCAATCATATCACTTCTCAAATCATAAATCAATCATATCATCAATCTCAATCAAATCATAATTAACCACAAGTAATCCTCACTTAAACCTAAATCTATCTCATCGATACGTACATGGCCCTAGTGCTGCCCACTAGGTAGCACGTTCTATTGATATCCTTCATTTAAAATAAATCATACATCCAGAAAATAAATAATGTAAAATAACATTCATAATAGCAAAATAAACCATATATATATATATATATATATATATATATATATATGAATGCCTGATTGGATATGGTTTAGATTGCATGTATATATAGTATAATAATTCACTCCGTGAGGTCTGACCCCCCTTAATTATTTTTTTAGGAGATCCTATATCGTTAGACCTTAGTAGTAGAGTTCTTCGTCAATGTTCTTCCGTCCCGGCTATTTTACATAATGTTATTTTGAACTCTGATTTGTATTCTAGAAACTGCAGTAGTAGTGTTATTGTATCAAAAGAGTATTATTTTGTTTGATACTTTATACTCTGAGAATTTTATTTGAACACTGTATGAATATATGTATATTTATGAAAAGATATTGAGTATCCATTTTTATATATTGATTCAAAAGAATTTTAATTCTGTCGTATTTATTTATTTATTTATTGCATGTTTTTATTCTTTTAAGGCTTGCTAAGGGTTCTAGATTCAAAAGAATTCCCATTCCCTAACGCCGGTCATGGCCCCGGTTTGGGTCGTGACAACTTTGTATCTTTGGAATGTTATTTTTAATAAGTGACCTTTCTCTGAATATTTTATGAAATTATTTTTATTTTATGAAATGACTATCACGACCCAAGCCGGGGGCCATGATCGGCGCTATGGAATGGGAGTTCTTTCAAATCTGAAACCCGTAGCAAGCCTTAAAATAAAATTATGCAATAGAATAAAATAAATAAATATGCATCATAATTAAAATCTCAAATCAATATAATAAAAATAATCTCTTTCATATCATAACATAAAATATATTAGTACAATATTCAGAGAAAGGCCTTTGAATTAAAATCACATACAGTAAATATAAATACAACTCACTACTGACACAAAATATGACTACTACAGTTTTCTAGAGTACAATATAAAATTAAGTAGATAATTTACATAAACGAGTCGGGGCGGAAGAAGTCCGACGAATAGGTCTACTGCTGAGGTCTGAAAAAGAAGGCTCTCCAGTAAAAATGTCAACTAAAGGGAGTTAGATCTCACTGAGTGAATTGTTATAATATATATACAAGCATCTCCTATTGTCAAATGCAATCAATCATTAGTATATAATAAATATATATGCAAGTTTCTCACACAGATGCTGAAAATCATTATATATAATAATACTGAAAAACATAAGTTTAGGAAGGATCAAATAGAACCATATTTAATCGCAACGTCAATCAATAATAACATCACTCTAGCCATACAGGCTCACTAAATTCCAAATAAATTCATTTATTCCATATGGACAGTAGACTAGCCCCAAGACACTAAGTCAACCGAGCTCCAGCAGTTTGACTGTCAGTGTGATTGGCCTCGAGACACTTGGTCAACCGAGCTCCAACAATCACACTATCAATCATATCACATCTCAATCATATCATTCTCAATCAAATTATAATCACCACAATTAATTCTCACTCAACCCTAAATCTATTGCACTGGTACGTACACGGTCCTAATGCTACCCACTAGGTAGCACGTTCTATCGATATCCTTCATTTAAATTAAAACATTCATACGAGAAAATAAATAATGCATAATGTCATTCATTGTAACAAAATAAATCATATATATACCAGAAATATACCTAAAATAAACTAAGTATATTTCAAGTATATATATATATAATAAATTCAAATCAATCATGAAATATACCAAAAATAAACCCATAATATACTAAAAACATGTTAAGTTTAAATCAATAATAAAACCTGCATTTATTTAGAAGTATATCAAAAATATACTAAAAATATACCTAAAGTATACCAAACATTTTAATAACACAATTAATGAATATTTACATATCAAAACATGTATTTTCTAAAACATGCAACCTAAATGCGATGTATATATAAAATAACAACTCATAGGTTTGCGCTCCTCGAGACTAGTCTGACAGGCTCGGTCCACTAGGCCTCAGTCTCGACGCAACTAAACAAATAAAATAATTACATAAATCAGAATAAAATTAAACTTAAGCTTCTAGAGAAACTCGATCTAAGATTTCAGAACACAGACAGACATAAAATTTAGAATTGACCCGATGTCATGTTTTACGAGAATTCTACCTAAAATTCAGCAGAACCTCTTCTATAAAATTGACATCTCTCTACTCAAAAATAGAGTCGGTCCTACAAGAAAAATACACTTTGAATCACAAAATTCACACAACCCTCGATTGGGATTCTGAACTACACAATTCCCCAACCGAAGTCCACAATTCACCAAAAATCCAGATAATATAATAAATATACTAAAAATCAATAAATGCCATAAATATCCTCAAAATAGCAAAATATTACATATTTAACATTAAAACACCAAAAATAATTATTTTCTCAATAAATGCGTAAAAATCCCAAAATAATAATATATTATTATTAAAAAACCAATTTCTCAATAATTCAATATAAATTAATAAAAATTCATTTTATATATTCAAATAACTAAAACAGCCTAAATACATATTAAAAATTACTAAAAACCCATTTTATTACCAAAATAATATATAATATATTATTTGAAAACAATTTTCAAAAATTAGTATTAATTAGTTAAAAATAGTAAATAATTTATAAAAATCATTTTAATACCTTAAATAATTATAAAACCAATTAAAACATAATATTTAACTATATGTCACGACCTAAAACAGGGGCCATGACCGGCGCTAGGGAACGGGAATTCTTTCGAATCCGGAACCCGTAGCAAGCCTAAAAATAAAATAAATCATGCAATAATAACAATAACAATATAATATGCAGCGGAAATAAAAATCATAATATCATAATATTATTCACATCAACTAGATTTAAATCAAAATCTCATCTCATAGATACATAATCTATTTAATACAAATCCAGTTTTAATATAATACATCTCTTTAAAATAAAATATATGAAATCCAATACTTTAATTCACAACTACTACAGTGTCTAGATAAAATAAATAAGACTCAAGTAGACAATTTACATAAAGAAGCCGGGGCGAAAGAAATCCGGCGTATCGACCTGCTATTGAGGTCTGAAGAAGTTGACTCTCCTGAAAAATAGTCAACGGAGGGGAGTCAGACCTCACTGAGTGAATTACTATAATATATATACATACACACTAAATGATAATGCGTACAGTCAACGGTATATATGTAATATGTATATATACAGGCAAATTCATACAGATGCAGAAAAATCATTTTTTATATATTTCATTGAAAAATCCCAGTTTATGAAGGATCATATAGAACCCTAGAATAACGCAACCTTAGAAAATAGTGTTAAACAACACTCTAGCCATACAGGCTCACTTATTCCAAATATATCCACTTAATCCATTTAGACAGTAGACTGGCCCCGAGACACTAAGTCAACCGAGCTCCAGCAGTCTGACTACCAGTGTGATTGGCCCCGAGACACTTGGTCAACCAAGCTCCAGCAATCACACCCAAACCATATCTCACACATATCAATAATCACATCAAATCAATATCCACAAATAAGTTAGTAATATAGCCTAAATACTATAGGCGTACCGGTACGTACTCGGTCCTAGTGCTGCCCACTAGGTAGCACGTTCTATTGATATCCTTCATTAATAAATAATATAAAACATTCATTCACAATAAATGATGCATGAATGTAAATGAAATAACAATATAATCCATATATATACCGAAAATATACCAAAAGTAAACCAGGTATATTTCGAGTATATATACGTCAAATGCATTTAATCAAATTATAAATTAAGCTGGAAATATATTTAAAAACATTTTAAGTATATTTTATTTACAAAACATGTATATAATTTAATATATATCAAAAATAAACCAAAAATATACTTAATGTAAACTTAAGAAATAATCAAATTATTCATGCATATTTAATCAACATAAAACATGCATTTCTAAATCATGCATCCTAAGCATATATATATATATAGTATAGTAACTCACCTAATGCGCTCCACGAGATAGGTCCGACGGGCCTGGTCCACTAGCCCTCGGTCTCAGCGCAACTAAACAAATAATAAATAATCGACATCAAAATAAACCTAACAGAAATCCTAGAATTCAATCTAGAGTATTAAACACAGAATCAGAAATTAGGGTTCGACTGGATATCACGTTTTATGAGAATTCTACCGAAAATCCGGCAGAACCTCCCCTGTAAAACGGACATCTCTCTACTCAAAAGAGTAGAGCAAACCCTACAAAGAAAATACACTTCGAAAAACTAGCTCAACACAATCAAAATCCCACGGTCGGACTCCAAACTACAGTCCACCGACCGGGGTCCACAAACACAGAATAATTCCAGATATACCAAAAATATCCTTAAATCACAGAAATACATTTTATACGTAGAAATTACATAATTAACCTTAAAACACTGTAAAAACCGAATAAAACTCATTTTATTAGAAAAACCGTATACTATATATATAATTGAAAATAATTCACGAAAAATAGTTTTAATTAGTTAAAAATACCTGACAATTTGTAGAAATCATTTTTATACCTTAAATAATTATTAAAACCAATAAAATTACATTTTTAGGCAATTTAGGGTAAAACTACCAAAATACCCCTATATATATAAATATACTTAAATTACTTCAAAAATTCACCAAAAATTATAAAATTATCCAAAATTAATTTTCTCAACATATTTATCAATAATATCAATAATTAAACTCAATTAACCAATTAAATTCAATTTAAAACACAATTAACCTAATTTCTCAAAATCACATAAACTTCAATAATTCAAAATAAATACTTGGAAATTCATAAAAATTCCAAATAAATTCCTATAATTCATTTCAACACCTAATTCAACCATAAACTCAAATTTCATAATTTAAATAATTAATTTCCGAAAATTAGAAAATAATATTAAAATATTCAAAAATACCCAAAAATCCAAAAAATCTCCAAAAATTCTACAAAAATTCATACATGTAGACTGAGCTACTAGGAACAACATTTGTGAAGGGAGTTTTCATGAATCATCCAATTCGAAGCTCAAAAAAATCAAAAACCCTAATAGGCCGAAATTGAAAATTCGAAACCTAAGCAAATCTAGACCAATTCAGCTCAAACCAAAGCTAGAATCACACTCACCGGAGCTCAAGGAGAAGAAAGAGACCAGCGGTCTCAAAAACGATGGCCGGAATCGGTGTGATTGACGGTGGATCGATTTTCGGCTTCTCCAGCTAAAATCGACTTTCAGTCGCCGGAAACGGCTACCACAGGCGACGGAAATGGTTGGGGAAGGCGGTGGCACACCGGACGGCACACCCACAGTGAAGAAACGACATGACAGGCGTCCGGACGGCAAGGAGAATCGGTCGGGAGGAAGAAGAAGACTCGGGGGCAGTTTGGTAATTTTCCAATTCTTTTGTAATTTGACAAATTTTAATGTATATATGTATATATATATACTTTATACTATATTTTAAAATAATATTAAATTACACACATCAAATATACACCACACACATCAAATCTAATATTTTAATAATTTATACTAAATAAAATTAATTAAATAACAATAAAATAAATAAATAATTAATAAAAAATTAGGGTAATAATAAACCCTAATTAAATAAATATACACACATAGGCTTTATTTAATAATTTAAAAATATGCATGAGTTCATGCAAGTCCGTAAATATATTTAAAATAATTAATAATACATTGTTTACGTGAAAATTTCCCCGAAAATGCAAGTCCCGGGAAAATTTTACGTAAAACACTGAAAATAATACACAGTAATTAAAATAGGTTTTAAATACATATTAACTCGTAAAAATATCATATAAAATACAGAAATTATTAACACTGCATATCCCGGTACAGTGTAAAAATATATTTTAAAAACACGGGATATTACAGTCTTCCCCCCTTACAAGAATTCCTCCCCGAATTCCAGAAAACAAGATCAAGAAGGAAAGAGATACGGGTAAGAAGCTCGCATCTCAGCTTCAGTCTCCCACGTATGCTCTTCAACTCTGTCGCTACGCCACAGAACCTTGACCATCGGAATCTGCTTCGATCACAACTGTCGAACTTGATAATCTACGATCGCCACAGGTTCTTCCACAAACGTCAAATCTTCACTCACTTCCACACTGTCAGGCTGCAACACGTGTGAAGGGTCTGAGATATACTTCCTCAACATCGAGATATGAAATACTGGATGCACTTGTGACATACTCGGAGGCAAATCTAACCGATATGCAACAGTGCCAACTATCTCCAGAATCTCAAACGGTCCAATATATCTCGGTGCTAACTTACCCTTCCTGCCAAATCTCATCACACCCTTCATCGGAGATACTTTCAGAAAAATGAAATCTCCAACTTGAAACTCCACATCTCTGCGCCTAGGGTCCGCATAACTCTTCTGTCTGCTAACTGTGGTCTCTAATCTGGACTTGATCACGGTGACTTTCTCTGTAGCATCTTGAACCATCTCTGGTCCAGTCAAAGCTCTCTCACCAATCTCATCCCAACTCAACGAGGATCTACACTTCCTTCCATACAAAGCCTCATACGGTGCCATGCCAATACTGCTATGGTAGCTGTTATTATATGCAAACTCAACAAGTGACAAATGATCATCCCAACTACCTCCCAAATCCAGGATACACATCCTCAACATATCTTCCAGTGTCTGGATCATCCTCTCAGACTGGCCATCTGTCTGAGGATGAAAAGCAGTACTGAAATCCAACCTAGTGCCCATCGCTTCCTGTAACTTCTGCCAAAAATGAGAAGTAAACACCGAACCTCTATCTGACACAATGGACACAAGTACTCCATGAAGGCACACAATATGCTTCACATACAACTTCGCCAATCTAGCAACTGAATATGTGGCTTTCACAGGCAAGAAATATGCAGACTTCGTCAACCTGTCTACGATCACCCAGATGGAATCGTATCCATCCTTCGAACGAGGTAAACCGACCACAAAATCCATAGCTATCCTTTCCCATTTCCACTCGGGAATAGGAAGAGGCTGAAGCTTCCCAGAAGGCTTCTGATGTTCGGCTTTCACTTGCTGACACGTCAAGCACTTCGCAACATAATCAGTGACATCCTTCTTTAATCCATCCCACCAGTATAGATCTCTGATACTGTGGTACATCTTAGTAACACCTGGATGAACGTTGTGGGCTGTAGAATGTGCTTCTTCTAAAATCTCTTCTCTCAAATTATCCACATCAGGAACACACAATCTACCATTGATCCACAACACACCATCATCATCGAGTGTGAAATCAGTGAACTTCCCTGCTCTGACATTCTCTGCAAGCTCTTCTAGAATAGGATCTCGGCTCTGGGCTGCTTTAATCCTATCCCTCAGTACAGATTGTACTTTAAACTGAGCTAGTAGTCCACCTGATCTACTAATCTTCATCATCAGACCTTGATCCACCATCAGATGCAATTCCTGGATCAATGGTCTCCTCTCAACACCGATGTGAGCAAGACTACCTGAGGACTTCCTACTCAAGGCATTTGCTACAACATTAGCTTTACCCGGATGGTAAAGAATCTCGCAATCATAATCCTTCAACAGTTCCAACCATCTTCTCTGCCTCAGATTCAAATCTCTCTGCTGGAAAATGTACTTAAGGCTCTTGTGATGAGTAAATATCTCATAAGTCACCCCGTACAAATAATGTCTCCAAATCTTCAAAGCAAAGATCACTGCAGCCATCTCTAAATCATGTATAGGATAGTTCTGCTCATGCTTCTTCAACTGCCTCGAAGCATAGGCTATCATCCTTCCATTCTGCATCAACACACAACCAAGACCAATTCTAGAGGCATCACAATAAATTGTGAACTTATCCATACTATTAGGCAAAGCTAATACTGGCGTTGTGGTCAGCTTCTCCTTCAACAACTGAAAACTATTCTCACAAGCTTCTGACCACTCGAATCTAACATTCTTCTGAGTCAAGCGAGTCATAGGGGCTGCTATTCTGGAAAAATCCTGCACAAACCGCCTATAATACCCGGCTAAACCCAGAAAATTTTGAATCTCCGTAACAGAAGTAGGTCTAGGCCACTCAGATACTGCCTCAATCTTCTGTGGATCAACCTGAATACCTTCTTTAGACACTACATGTCCAAGAAAAGAAACACTCTCCATCCAGAAATCACACTTCGAGAATTTAGCATAAAGCTGATGATCTCTCAGTGTCTGTAGTACAATCCTCAAATGATATACGTGCTCTTCCATACTCCTTGAATATACTAGTATATCATCAATGAAGACTACCATAAACTGATCCACATATGGTCTAAATACTATGTTCATCAGGTCCATAAAAGTTGCTGGTGCATTAGTCAAACCAAAAGACATCACCAGAAACTCATAATGACCATATCTAGTGCAGAACGCTGTCTTAGGAATATCGGATTCACTAATCCGCAACTGATGATAACCCGACCTCAAGTCAATCTTAGAAAAGAACTGTGCACCCTGTAGCTGATCAAAAAAGTCATCTATCCTCGGGAGAGGATGCTTGTTCTTCACCGTCACCTTATTAAGCTCTCTGTAGTCAATACACAGTCTCAGGGTACCATCCTTCTTCTTCACAAACAAGACTGGTGCACCCCAAGGAGAAACACTAGGTCTGATAAAACCTTTCTCCAACAACTCTTGCAACTGCTCCTTCAGCTCTCTTAACTCTACAGGAGCCATTCGATAGGGTGGCATAGATATAGGAGTAGTACCTGGTACCACATCTATACAGAACTCAATCTCTCTATGAGGTGGTAAACCTGGTAACTCCTCGGGAAAAACATCAGGAAACTCACAAGCAACAGGAACATCTATGAGTGACAACTTCTCCACTGACGTATCCCTGACCAATGCCAAATATCCCTGACATCCCTTCTTCAACCACTTCCTAGCCGTAATAACAGAAATAAGATTCTGAGGTGCTGAACTCCTATCACCAACAAAATTAAAATCTTCTTCACCAGGAATTCTGAAAGTCACCTCCTTATTCCTGTAATCTACCACGGCAAAGTGCTGAGATAACCAATCCATTCCCAAAATAACATCGAATTCCATCACATCCAATAATATCAAATCAACGGGTAATTCTTTATCTCCCACGAGAACTGGACAACCAAAAATAATAATATCGGCGTCCAAGGAATCACTCAGAGGAGTGGCAACAGACAAAGGAAGAGCCATCCTCGAAGCTTGCCAACAAGATTTAGAAGCAAAAATAGGAGAAAAAAACGAATGCGTGGCACCCAGATCAAACAAAACCCAAGCATCCAGGTAACAAATAGAAACAATACCTGCCACGACTACATTAGATGCCTGAGCATCCTGCTGAGTAAGATGAAAGACTCTGGCCTGACCTCGACCTCCCTGCTGACTGGTAGAAGCCTGGCCAACACCTCTGGCACCTCCTCTAGTACCTCTACCACGACTCTGCTGTGGAACAAACTGAGTGGAACTCTGATGCTGGGCTGGTGGTAACTGAAATGGCACGGGTGCTGCACTAGCAATCGACTGCTGTGGGAATCGCGGAATCTGCTGCTGCTGATACTCGGAATAAGGACACGATCTGGCAAAATGTCCTGTCTGTCCGCATCTGAAGCATGTCAGTGGTGTCAGATAACACGGTCCCTGATGGACTCTACCACAAGTCTGACAAACACTGGCCGCTGATCCAGAACTATGACCACTGCTGCTGCTCGAAGCACCTGCCCAAATCTGAACGATCTACGCTGACCTCCATGGCCATGTCTACTGCTCCGATGCACTCGCTGCTGCTGTCTCTGACTCTGTTGAGTCAAACCTCGCTGCTGACTACTCGATCCAACATGAAAACTCGAATACGGAGTAGCCTGCGATCCACTCGACTGAACTCCCAACTGGTAATAATCAGGCATCACTCCCTGCCTAACTAGTCTCAGCTCAATCTCCTTAGCTAGCTCAATCACAGACTCGAGAGTAAGGCCTGCTGTAGGCATACCAGCAAAAGCTGAACCCAAACCAGTAACGTATGTAGTAATAGCGAAATACTGATCTCGCATCAGATCCTCAGCATATCTACCCAAACGAAGAAACTCTCGGGTATACTCCTCTACAGATCGATCTCCACGAGAAATACTGGTCAACCGGAGACGATAACTCAAACGAAGAGGCTCTGGACAGAATCTCCTCATAAATCGCTCTCGAAACTGAGCCCATGTCATCGTCATCATATAGGGCTGGATCATCTGAATGAACCAATCCAAGGCTGGTCCCTCGACAGACAACTCAACAATCATGATCCGTTGGTACTCGGTATGAGCAGTCCGAGTCCTAGTCTCAATCGCATGCAGAAAGTCTAAAGGATCAGAAGTACCATCAAAAGCAATCCTGCCAACTCGGGCATAGAACAAAGCTGCCTCAGGGTCAGACATACCCTGCTGATAGGCAGGCTCAACAGGCTGAACAACTGGAGGAACAGGAACATCAAACTCAGGCTCAACAGGCTCCTCGTCCTGTAACTCTCTCTGCCTCCGGCGACCTGCCGCTCCTCGAGGTCTACCTCTGCACCTCTACGTCTAACTGGCTGCTCAGGAGGTAAAACCTCATCCTGAAAAGACTCATCATCCTCGGCCTCAACGACCGGTGGAGCGACACGCGCTCGCCTCCTCATTCTGAAAAGATAAACGGAAAGATTCAGACAAAATAGACAACAGAGGAATAACGCTGAAAACTACAACAAGGAATACTTATCAAGACATACTCGAACCTAATACACTGCAGTAGTCCAACAGAAAACACAACTTTAAAACTAGGGCCACAACTCACACAACTAAGCCCTGACACATAACTCCGCTCTGATACCAACTTTGTCACGACCCAAAACAGGGGCCATGACCGGCGCTAGGGAACGGGAATTCTTTCGAATCCGGAACCCGTAGCAAGCCTAAAAATAAAATAAATCATGCAATAATAACAATAACAATATAATATGCAGCGGAAATAAAAATCATAATATCATAATATTATTCACATCAACTGGATTTAAATCAAAATCTCATCTCATAGATACATAATCTCTTTAATACAAATCCAGTTTTAATATAATACATCTCTTTAAAATAAAATACATGAAATCCAATACTTTAATTCACAACTACTATAGTGTCTAGATAAAATAAATAAGACTCAAGTAGACAATTTACATAAAGAAGCCGGGGCGGAAGAAATTCGGCGTATCGACCTGCTACTAAGGTTTGAAGAAGTTGACTCTCCTGAAAAATAGTCAATGGAGGGGAGTCAGACCTCACTGAGTGAATTACTATAATATATATACATACACACTAAATGATAATGCGTACAGTCAACGGTATATATGTAATATGTATATATACAGGCAAATTCATACAGATGCAGAAAAATCATTTTTTATATATTTTATTGAAAAATCCCAGTTTATGAAGGATCATATAGAACCCTAGAATAACGCAACCTCAGAAAACAGTGTTAAACAACACTCTAGCCATACAGGCTCACTTATTCCAAATATATCTACTTAATCCATTTAGACAGTAGACTGGCCCCGAGACACTAAGTCAACCGAGCTCCAGCAGTCTGACTACCAGTGTGATTGGCCCCGAGACACTTGGTCAACTGAGCTCCAGCAATCACACCCAAACCATATCTCACACATATCAATAATCACATCAAATCAATATCCACAAATAAGTTAGTAATATAGCCTAAATACTATAGGCGTACCGGTACGTACTCGGTCCTAGTGCTGCCCACTAGGTAGCACGTTCTATTGATATCCTTCATTAATAAATAATATAAAACATTCATTCACAATAAATGATGCATGAATGTAAATGAAATAACAATATAATCCATATATATACCGAAAATATACCAAAAGTAAACCAGGTATATTTCGAGTATATATACGTCAAATGCATTTAATCAAATTATAAATTAAGCTGGAAATATATTTAAAAACATTTTAAGTATATTTTATTTACAAAACATGTATATAATTTAATATATACCAAAAATAAATCAAAAATATACTTAATGTAAACTTAAGAAATAATCAAATTATTCATGCATATTTAATCAACATAAAACATGCATTTCTAAATCATGCATCCTAAGCATATATATATATAGTATAGTAACTCACCTAATGCGCTCCACGAGATAGGTCCGACGGGCCTGGTCCACTAGCCCTCGGTCTTGGCGCAACTAAACAAACAATAAATAATCGACATCAGAATAAACCTAACAGAAATCCTAGAATTCAATCTAGAGTATTAAACACAGAATCAGAAATTAGGGTTCGACTGGATATCACGTTTTACAAGAATTCTACCGAAAATTCGGTAGAACCACCCCTGTAAAATGGACATCTCTCTACTCAAAAGAGTAGAGCCGACCCTGCAAAGAAAATACACTTCGAAAAACTAGCTCAACACAATCAAAATCCCACGGTCGGACTCCAAACTACAGTCCACCGACTGGGGTCCACAAACACAGAATAATTCTAGATATACCAAAAATATCCTTAAATCACAGAAATACATTTTATACGTAGAAATTACATAATTAACCTTAAAACACTGTAAAAACCGAATAAAACTCATTTTATTAGAAAAACCGTATACTATATATATAATTGAAAATAATTCACGAAAAATAGTTTTAATTAGTTTTAAAAATACCTGACAATTTGTAGAAATCATTTTTATACCTTAAATAATTATTAAAACCAATTAAATTACATTTTTAGGCAATTTAGGGTAAAATTACCAAAATACCCCTATATATATAAATATACTTAAATTACTTCAAAAATTCACCAAAAATTATACAATTATCCAAAATTAATTTTCTCAACATATTTATCAATAATATCAATAATTAAACTCAATTAACCAATTAAATTCAATTTAAAACACAATTAACCTAATTTCTCAAAATCACATAAACTTCAATAATTCAAAATAAATACTTGGAAATTCATAAAAATTCCAAATAAATTCCTATAATTCATTTCAACACCTAATTCAACCATAAACTCAAATTTCATAATTTAAATAATTAATTTCCTAAAATTAGAAAATAATATTAAAATATTAAAAATACCCAAAAATCCAAAAAATCTCCAAAAATTCTACAAAAATTCATACATGTAGATTGAGCTACTAGGAACAACATTTGTGAAGGGAGTTTTCATGAATCATCCAATTTGAAGCTCAAAAAAATCAAAAACTTTAATAGGCCGAAATTGAAAATTCGAAACCTAAGCAAATCTAGACCAATTCAGCTCAAACCAAAGCTAGAATCACACTCACCGGAGCTCAAGGAGAAGAAAGAGATCAGCGGTGTCGAAAACGGTGGCCGGAATCGGCGTGATCGATGGTGGATCGATTTTCGGCTTCTCCGGCCAAAATCGACTTTCAGGCGTCGGAAACGGCTACCACAGGCGGCGAAAATGGTTGGGGAAGGCGGTGGCACACCCACGGTGAAGAAACGGCGTGACAGGCATCCGGACGGCGAGGAGAATCGATCGGGAGGAAGAAGAAGACTCGGGGGCAGTTTGGTAATTTTCTAATTCTTTTGTAATTTGACAAATTTTAATGTATATATGTATATATATATACTTTATACTATATATTAAAATAATATTAAATTACACACATCAAATATACACCACACACATCAAATCTAATATTTTAATAATTTATACTAAATAAAATTAATTAAATAACAATAAAACAAATAAATAATTAATAAAATATTAGGGTAATAATAAACCCTAATTAAATAAATATACACACACAGGCTTTATTTAATAATTTAAAAATACGCATGAGTTCATGCAAGTCCGTAAATATATTTAAAATAATTAATAATACATTGTTTACGTGAAAATTTCCCCGAAAATGCAAGTCCCGGGAAAATTTTACGTAAAACACTGAAAATAATACACAGTAATTAAAATAGGTTTTAAATACATATTAACTCGTAAAAATATCATATAAAATACAAAAATTATTAACACTGCATATCCCGGTACAGTGTAAAATATATTTTAAAAACACGGGATATTACACTATAATCTTAACAAAATTACATATTTAACCCTATAATACTTAAATACACATAATATACTAATATTACTAAAAAATTCTATAAAAATTATATAAATACACAAAAATTATTTTCTCAACATATATATTACTAATATCAACTAAAACACATTATTAAATAATCAATTCAACAAAAACCCAACTTTAACCTAATTTTCTAATATTGACATAAACTAAAAATATTTATAAAAATTACATAAAAATCACAAAAATTATTATCTCAACACTAAAATTAATAAAAATTTATAATAACACCAAATATATCAAATTAATAATTTAATAAATTAATTTACAAAATTCAATAAATAATAATAAAATATTCAAAAATTCAAAAAAACTAAAATAAATTCTAAAAATTTAAAAAAAATATATAGACATATAGATTAAGCTACCAAGATCAATTAGTAAAGGAAGTTTGCAAGATTCAATCAATATCAACCTAAAAAAAATAGAAAACCCTAAAGCTCAAAAACTAAAAATCAACAAAACTCAAGAAATTGATTTTTTGAACTCAAATCGAAGCTAGATTCGTGCTCACCAGAGTTTAAAGAGTTGATAGACACAAAAAACGCAAGGAATGGTGGTTGGAAGAGGGAGAAACAGCGAGGAGCTCAACTTGCTGCCACTATCATTTTCTGCAACTTCAACGACGCTCTGACGTGCAGGCGATGGTGGGAAGGTTGGAGAAGAAGGTGGTGGCCGGCTGGAAGAGAGGAAGGCACAGTGACGAGCTCGGATTAGGACAATGCGGGGGAGGGAAAGAGAGATAGTGTTTTGCATTTATGTTTATTATGTTGAATGTTTGTATGTATATGTATATATTAACTATATATTAAACTATATATTATAATATATATTACTTTATGTTTAAAATTTTTCCACCACACAAAAATAAAAATATCTTATACATTATAATATATAATAATAATACTAATAATGTAATTTAATAAAAATAATAATGAAATTTGATAAAGCAATAATATAATTAAATGTTTAAAATAATAAGTCTCTAAAATAAAATATTTACGTAGAAAAATTATTTAAACATAAAATAATAATAATAATAATTAATCACAAATAACAAAAATAATTCAATAAAATTTCCAAATCTTATTAACACTGCATATCTTATTTTAAAATAAAATAATTTTAAAATATGGGTTATAACAATGACATTTAAGTATTTAATTTTATTTCGACTTAAGTTTTAATTCTGGTGTATTTTTATTTATCTATTGCATGTTTTTTATTTCCAAGGCTTGCTACGGGTTCCAGATTCGAAAGAATTCCCGTTCCCTAGCGCCGATCATAACTCCCGAATTTGGGTCATGATAAAATCCTTGTATATTGGACTGTCCACAAGAGGCATTTTGATGGGGAGAGAACGCTTATTTGTTATGAGCAGTAGAGGTTTGAACAAGATTAACCTGTGGTACTTACGTTTGTTAAGACTGAAGAAGGATATCAAGCAACCAATTGTCCATGCAATTCATGAAAGGATGGTGGATCAAATATTTATTGAAGGGCATTGACAGCACCATTGAAGTCTACCCCCAATTGACAAAAAATAATAGCATTGAATTTAGCCGATGAAATTACTTGACCGACTAAAGCAAGAGAGTCAGCGAGTTTTTTTGCTTCAAACAAATATTCAGGAATAGATTGATTATCTTTCCTTAGATTGTGTATCTGAATGTAGAGTTGAGTGCGTTGGGCATTATTAACCACTCCATAGTCGGACGACCCAAAACAGGGGCCATGACCGGCGCTAGGGAACGGGAATTCTTTCGAATCCGGAACCCGTAGCAAGCCTAAAAATAAAATAAATCATGCAATAATAACAATAACCATATAATATGCAACGGAAATAAAAATCAAAAATATAATAATAACATTTTCACCACTGGATTTAAATCAAATCTCATCTCATCACATATATATAATCTCTTTAATACAAATCCAGTTTCAATATAATACATCTCTTTAAATAAAATACATGAAATCCAATACTTTAATTCACAACTACTGCAGTGTCTAGATAAAATAAATAAGACTCAAGTAAATAATTTACACAAAGAAGTCGGGGCGGAAGAAATCCGGCGTATCGACCTGCTACTGAGGTCTGAAGAAGTTGACTCTCCTGAAAAATAGTCAACGGAAGGGAGTCAGACCTCACTGAGTGAATTACTATAATATATATACATACACACTAAGTGATAATGCATACAGTCAATAATACATATTTAATATGGATATATACAGGCAAATTCACACAGATGCAGAAAAATCATTTTTATATATTTTGTTGAAAATCCCAGTTTATGAAGGATCACATAGAACCCTAGAATATCGCAACCTCAGAAAATAGTGTTAAACAACACTCTAGCCATACAGACTCACTTATTCCAAATATATCCACTTAATCCATTTGGACAGTAGATTGGCCCCGAGACACTAAGTCAACCGAGCTCCAGCAGTCTGACTGCCAGTGTGATTGGCCCCGAGACACTTGGTCAACCGAGCTCCAGCAATCACACCTCCAAACCATATCTCACACATATCAATAATCACATCAAATCAATATCCACAAATAAGTTAGTATTATAGCCTAAATACTATAGGCGTACCGGTACGTACTCGGTCCTAGTGCTGCCCACTAGGCAGCACGTTCTATCGATATCCTTCATCATTAATAATATAAATCATTCATTCACAATAAATGATGCATGAATTTAAATGAAATAACAACATAAACCATATATATACCGGAAATATACCAAAAGTAAACCAGGTATATTTCGAATATATATATGTCAAATGAATTCAATCAAATTATAACTTAAGCTAGAAATATATTTAAAAACATTTTAAATATATTTTATTTACAAAACATGCATATAATTTAATATATACCAAAAATAAACCAAAAATATACTTAATATAAACTTAAGAAATAATCAAATTATTTATGCATATTTAATCAACATAAAACATGCATTTCTAAATCATGCATCCTAAGCATATATATATAGTATAGTAACTCACCTAATGCGCTCCACGAGATAGGTCCGACGGGCCTGGTCCACTAGCCCTCGGTCTCGGTGCACCTAAACAAGCAATAAATAATAGACATCAGAATAAACCCCAACAGAAATCCTAGAATTCAATCTAGAGTATTAAACACATAATCAGAAATTAGGGTTCGACTGGACATCACGTTTTACGAGAATTCTACCAAAAATCCGACAGAACCTCCCCTGTAAAATGGACATCTCTCTACTCAAAAGAGTAGAGCCGACCCTGCAAGGAAATACACTTCGAAAAACTACATAAGGCACAATCAAAATCCCACGGTCGGACTCCAAACTACAGTCCACCGATCGGGGTCCACAAACACAGAACAATTCCAGATATACCAAAAATATCCTTATAACATGGAAATTCATTTTATAAGTAGAAATTACATAATTAACCTTAAAACACTATAAAAACCGATAAAAACTCATTTTATTAGTAAAACCGTATATTATATATATAATTGAAAATAATTCACGAAAAATAGTTTTAATTAGTTAAAAATACTAATTAATTTGTAGAAATCATTTTTATACCTTAAATAACTATTAAAACCAATTAAATTACATTTTTAGGCAATTTAGGGTAAAATTACCAAAATACCCCTATATATATAAATATACTTAAATTACTTCAAAAATTCACCAAAAATTATACAATTATCCAAAATTAATTTTCTCAACATATTTATCAATAATATCAATAATTAAACTCATTTAACTAATTAAATTCAATTAAAAACATAATTAACCCTAATTTCTCAAAATCACATAAACTTCAATAATTCAAAATAAATACTTAGAAATTCCTAAACATTCCAAATAAATTCCTATAATTCATTTCAACACCTAATTTAACCATAAACTCCAATTTCATAATTTAAATAATTAATTTCCGAAAATTAGAAAATAATATTAAAATATTCAAAAATACCCAAAAATCCAAACAATCTCCAAAAATTCATACATGTAGATTGAACTACTAGGAACAACATTTGTGAAGGGAGTTTTCATGAATCATTCAATTCGAAGCTCAAAAAAATCAAAAACCCTAATAGGCCGAAATTGAAAATTCGAAACCTAAGCAATTCTAGACCATTTAAGCTCAAACCAAAGCTAGAATCACACTCACCGGAGCTCAAGGAGAAGAAAGAGACCGGCGGTGTCAAAAGCGGTGGCCGGAATCGGCGTGATCGACGGTAGCTCGATTTTTGGCTTCTCCGGCCAAAAATGGCTTCCAGGCGTCGGAAATGGCTGCTGCAGGCGACGGAAGAAGCTGGGGAAGGTGGTGGCACACCAACGGTGAGAAATCGGTAGTAGCAGCGATCGGACGGCGAGGAAACGATCAAGAGGGAGAAGAGAGAAGTCGGGGGCAAAATGGTAATTTTCCAAAAAACTTGATTTTTGATATATAATGTGTATATATATATATACTTTATACTATATAATAAAATAATATTAAATTACACACATTAAATATACACTACACACATAAAATTTAATATTTTAATAATTTATACTAAATAAAAATAATTAAATAACAATAAAACTAATAAATAATTAATAAAATATTAGGGTAATATTAAACCCTAATTAAATAAATATACACACATAGGCTTTATTTAGTATTTTAAAAATATGTATGAGTTCATGCAAGTCCAAAAACACATTTAAAATAATTAATAATACATTGTTTACGTGAAAATTTCCCTGAAAATGCAAGTCCCGGGAAAATTTTACGTAAAACACTGTAAATAATATACAGTATTAAAAATAGGTTTTAAATGCATATCAACTCATGAAAATGTCATAAGATATATACAAAAATTATTAACACTGTATATCCCGGTACAGTGTAAAAATATTTTAAAAACACGGGATATTACAGTCTTCCCCCCTTACAAGAATTCGTCCCTGAATTCCAGAAAACAAGATCAAGAAGGAAAGAGATACGGGTAAGAAGCTCACATCTCAGCTTCAGTCTTCCATGTATGCTCTTCAACCCTGTCGCTACGCCATAGAACCTTGACCATCGGAATTTGCTTCGATCGCAACTGTCGAATTTGATAATCTACGATCGCCACAGGTTCTTCCACAAACGTCAAATCTTCACTCACTTCTGCACTGTCAGGTTGTAACACGTGAGAAGGGTCTGAGATACACTTCCTCAACATCGAGATATGAAATACTGGATGCACTTGTGACATACTCGGAGGCAAATCCAACCGATATGCAACAGTGCCAACTCTCTCTAGAATCTCAAACGGTCCAATGTATCTCGGTGCTAACTTACCCTTCCTGCCAAATCTCATCACACCCTTCATCGGAGATACTTTCAGAAAAATAAAATCTCCAACCTGAAACACCACATCTCTGCGCCTAGGATCCGCATAACTCTTCTGTCTGCTAACTGCGGTCTCTAATCTTCGCTTAATCATGGTGACTTTCTCTGCAGCATCCTAAACCGTCTCTGGTCCAGTCAAAGCTCTCTCACCAATCTCATCCCAACTCAAAGGGGATCTACACTTCCTTCCATATAACGCCTCATACGGTGCCATACCAATACTGCTATGGTAGCTGTTATTATATACAAACTCAACAAGCGACAAATGATCATCCCAGCTACCTCCCAAATCCAAGACACAAATCCTCAATATATCTTCCAGTGTCTGGATCGTCCTCTCAGACTGGCCATCTGTCTGAGAATGAAAAGCACTACTGAAATCCAACCTAGTGCCCATCGCTTCCTATAATTTTTGCCAAAAACGAGAAGTAAACACCGAACCTCTATCTGACACAATGGACACAGGTACTCCATGAAGGCACACAATATGCTTCACATACAACTTCGCCAATCTAGCAACTGAATATATGGCTTTCACAGGCAAGAAATGTGCAGACTTCGTCAACTTGTCTACGATCACCCAGATGGAGTCGTATCCATCCTTCGAACGAGGTAAACCAACCACAAAATTGATAGCTATCCTTTCCCACTTCCACTCGGGAATAGGAAGAGGCTAAAGCTTCCCAGAAGGCTTCTGATGTTCGGCTTTCACTTGCTGACACGTCAAGCACTTAGCAACATAATCAGCGACATCCTTCTTCAATCCATCCCACCAGTATAAACCTCTGATACTGTGGTACATCTTAGTAATACCTGGATGAACGCTGTAGGCTGTAGAATGTGCTTCCTCTAAAATCTCCTCTCTCAAGTCATCCACGTCAGGAACACATAACCTACCACTGATCCACAACACACCATCATCATCGAGTGTGAAATCAGTGAACTTCCCTGCTCGAACATTCTCTGCAAGCTCTTCTAGAATAGGATCTCGGCTCTGAGCTGCTTTAATCCTATCCCTCAGTACAGATCGCACTTTAAACTGAGCTAGCAGTCCACCTGATCTACTAATCTTCATCATCAGACCTTGATCCACCAACAGATGCAACTCCTGGATCAATGGTCTTCTCTCAACACCGATATGAGCAAGACTACCTGAGGACTTCCTACTCAAGGCATCTACTACCGCATTAGCTTTACCCGGATGATACAATATCTCATAATCATAATCCTTCAACAATTCTAACCATCTTCTCTGCCTCAAATTCAAATCTCTCTGCTGGAAAATGTACTTAAGGCTCTTGTGATCAGTAAATATCTCACAAGTCACCCCGTACAAATAATGTCTCCAGATCTTCAAAGCAAAGATCACTGCAGCCATCTCAAGATCATGTGTAGGATAGTTATGCTCATGCTTCTTCAACTGCCTCGAAGCATAGGCTATCACCTTTCCATTCTGCATCAACACATAACCAAGACCAATTCTAGAGGCATCACAGTAAACTGTGAACTTATCCACACTATTAGGCAAAGCTAACACTGGCGCTGCGGTCAATTTCTCCTTCAACAACTGAAAACTATTCTCACAAGCTTCTGACCACTCGAATCTAACATTCTTCTGAGTCAAGCGAGTCATAGGGGCTGCTATTCTAGAAAAATCCTGCACAAACCGCCTATAATACCCGACTAAACCCAGAAAACTTCGAATCTCTGTAACAGAAGTAGGTCTAGGCCACTCAGATACTGCCTCAATCTTCTGTGGATCAACCTGAATACCTTCTTTAGACACTATGTGTCCAAGAAAAGAAACACTCTCCATCCAAAAATCACACTTCGAGAACTTAGCATAAAGCTGATGATCTCTCAATGTCTGTAGTACAATCCTCAAGTGATATACGTGCTCTTCCATACTCCTTGAATATACTAGTATATCATCAATGAAGACTACTACAAACTGATCCACATACGGTCTGAATACTCTGTTCATCAGGTCCATAAAAGCTGCTGGTGCATTAGTCAAACCAAAAGACATCACCAGAAACTCATAATGGCCATATCGAGTGCGGAATGCTGTCTTAGGAATATCGGCTTCACTGATACGTAACTGATGATAACCCGACCTCAAGTCAACCTTAGAAAAGAACTGTGCACCCTGAAGCTGGTCAAATAAATCATCTATCCTCGGGAGAGGATACTTGTTCTTCACTGTCACCTTATTCAACTCTCTATAGTCAATGCACAGTCTCAGGGTACCATCCTTCTTCTTCAAAAACAAGACTGGTGCACCCCAAGGAGAAACACTAGGTCTGATGAAACCTTTAACCAACAACTCTTGCAACTGCTCCTTCAACTCTTTCAACTCTGCTCCATCACGTTTTACGAGAATTCTACCGAAAATCTGGCAGAACCTCCCCTGTAAAATGGACATCTCTCTACTCAAAAGATTAGAGCCGACCCTACAAGGAAATACACTTCGAAAAACTACACAAGGCATAATCAAAATCCCACAGTCGGACTCCAAACTACAATCCACCGACCGGGGTCCACAAACACAGAACAATTCCAGATATACCAAAAATATCCTTATAACATAGAAATTCATTTTATAAGTAGAAATTACATGATTAACCTTAAAACACTGTAAAAACCGATAAAAACTCATTTTATTAGTAAAACCGTATATTATATATATAATTGAAAATAATTCACGAAAAATAGTTTTAATTAGTTAAAAATACTAATTAATTTGTAGAAATCATTTTTATACCTTAAATAACTATTAAAACCAATTAAATTACATTTTTAGACAATTTAGGGTAAAATTACCAAAATACCCCTATATATATAAATATACTTAAATTACTTCAAAAATTTACCAAAAATTATACAATTATCCAAAATTAATTTTCTCAACATATTTATCAATAATATCAATAATTAAACTCATTTAACTAATTAAATTCAATTAAAAACATAATTAACCCTAATTTCTCAAAATCACATAAACTTCAATAATTCAAAATAAATACTTAGAAATTCCTAAAAATTCCAAATAAATTCCTATAATTCATTTCAACACCTAATTTAACCATAAACTCCAATTTCATAATTTAAATAATTAATTTCCGAAAATTAGAAAATAATATTAAAATATTCAAAAATACCCAAAAATCCAAACAATCTCCAAAAATTCATACATGTATATTGAACTACTAGGAACAACATTTGTGAAGGGAGTTTTCATGAATCATTCAATTCGAAGCTCAAAAAAATCAAAAACCCTAATAGGCCGAAATTGAAAATTCGAAACCTAAGCAATTCTAGACCATTTAAGCTCAAACCAAAGCTAGAATCACACCCACCGGAGCTCAAGGAGAAGAAAGAGACCGGTGGTGTCAAAAACGGTGGTCGGAATCGACGTGATCGACGGTAGCTCGATTTTCGACTTCTCCGGCCAAAAATGGCTTCCAGGCGCCGGAAATGGCTGCTGCAGGCGGCGGAAGAAGCTGGGGAAGGTGGTGGCATACCAACGGTGAGAAATCGGTAGTAGCAGCGACCGGACGGCGAGGAAACGATCGGGAGGGAGAAGAGAGAAGTCGGGGGCAAAATGGTAATTTTCCAAAAAAACTTGATTTTTGATATATAATGTGTATATATATATACTTTATACTATATAATAAAATAATATTAAATTACACACATTAAATATACACCACACACATAAAATTTAATATTTTAATAATTTATACTAAATAAAAATAATTAAATAACAATAAAACTAATAAATAATTAATAAAATATTAGGGTAATATTAAACCCTAATTAAATAAATATACACACATAGGCTTTATTTAGTATTTTAAAAATACGTATGAGTTCATGCAAGTCCGAAAATACATTTAAAATAATTAATAATACATTGTTTACGTGAAAATTTCCCTGAAAATGCAAGTCCCGGGAAAATTTTACGTAAAACACTGTAAATAATACACAGTATTAAAAATAGGTTTTAAATGCATATCAACTCATGAAAATGTCGTAAGATATATACAAAAATTATTAACACTGTATATCCCGGTACAGTGTAAAAATATTTTAAAAACACGGGATATTACACGGTTTCAAGATGTAATATCCCGAGTTTTTAAATATTTTTATATTGCATCGGGATATGCAATGTTAATAATTTTTGTATGTATTTATAATATTTTATGAGTTTTTTTATTTGTTTAAAGCTAATTTTAATTATTTTACATTATTTTAAGTACTTTACGTAAAATTTTCCCGGGAATTATATTTTCGGGAAAATTGATACGTAAATAATTTAATACTATTTATTTTGACTACTTTTACAAATTTGCATGAAATCATATATAATTTTTAAGTGCTAAAATAAAATGTATATATGTGTATTTATTTAAGTTAATTAGAATTTAATTAATTACCTTAATTTTTATTATTTAGTTTTAATATTAATTAATTAATTTTAAGTGTATAAATTATTAAATATATTGAAATATTTGTGTGGTGAGTATTATTTGTGTGTGGGAATATATATAATATTATTAGATAAGATGGACATATATATATATATATATACATATATACATCATTTTATAACAAAAAATCAAAAGTTTACTTTATTTACAATTTTGCCCCTCCCTTCTTCTTCTTCCTCCCAACACATTTTCTTCCATTTCTGGCCATTTCCAGCTGGTTTTCTTGCTGTCACTGTGCCTCTCATCCTTCCTCCTCCACCTCCAGCCATTTCCACCACTTGCAACTTCCTTTTCCGGTGTGTTTTGGCCGAATTTTTCAAGGAGATCGAGAATTGAAGTCAACTCCGATCAAGCCATTTTCGGCCACCAAATTCAACGCCACTAGTCTCTATCTTCTCCTTGATCTCCAGTGAGTGTGATTCCAAGCTTTGTTTCACTTGATTTGGTCTAGAATTGCTTAGGTTTCAATTTCTTCATTTCAGCCATTTAGGTTTTAAATTTTGTTTTAGCTTCAATTTTATTGATTCATGAAAAATTCCTTCACAAACTTTGTTCCTAGAAGTTTAATCTACATTTTTTAATTTTTTTAGAATTTTTAGAATTTATTTTAAGTTTTGTGAATTTTTTATTATTTTATAAATATTTTCTAATTTTTGAAAATTAATTAATTAAATTATGAAATTGTGTTTTATGGTGATTATAGGTGTTGAAATGAATTATATAAATTTATTTGTAATTTTTGTGAATTTTTATATATTTATTTGGAATTTATTAAGTTTATGTAATTTTGAAAAATAGGGTTAATTATGTGTTTAATTGAAATAAATTGGATAACTGAGTATATTTATTGATATTATTGAAATATATATTGAGAAAATTAATTTTAAGTAATTATATTATTTTTGGTGAATTTTTGGATTTATTTTAGTAAATTTATATATATATGGGTATTTTGGTAATTTTACACTAAATTGGCTAAAAATGTAATTAAATTGGTTTTAATAGTTATTTAGGGTATAAAAATGATTTCTACAAATTATTTAGTATTTTCAACTAATTAAAACTATTTTTCGTAAATTATTTTCAAATTATATATATATTATACAATTTTTCTAAAGAAATGAGTTTTTATCGGTTTTTAATAAGTTTTTGGGTTAATTATATAATTTGGAATTATAAAATGTATTTTTATTATATAAGGGCATTTTCGGTATTTTATAATTATTATGTGAATTATGAACCTCGGTCGATGAATTGCAATTTGGAGTCCAACTGAGGGGTTATGGTTATGAATTTGATGTTATTCCGAAGTGTGTTTTCTTTGTAGGACAGGCTCTACTCTTTGAGTAGAGAGATGTCCGTTTTATAAGGGAGGTTCTGCTGGATTTTCGATAGAATTCTCATAAAATGCGATGTCCGGTCAAATCACTATTCTAATTCTGTGTCTAAAATTCTAGATCGAGTCTTTAGAATTTCTGATAAATTTTTTCTGATTCATGTTGTCATTTATTTGTTTAGTTGCGCTAAAACCAAGGCCTAACGTGTCACGACCCAAAACAAGGGCCATGACCGACGCTAGGGAACGGGAATTCTTTCGAATCCGGAACCCGTAGCAAGCCTAAAATAAACTAAAAACATGTGATAGTAATAATAACAACACAATTAAGTAAATATTATACAGCAGAATAAAATCATAAATATCAAAATGATATTTCCACTAAATGAAATTAAATCAAATCCTCATCCCATATATAAATAAACTTTTAATACAAATCCAGTTCAAATATAATACAACATCTTTTTAACAATTTCACAACTACTGCAGTGTCTAGATTAATAAAAAAATAAAACTCAAGTGAGCAGTTTACATAATAAAGCTGGGGCGGAAGAAATCCAGCGTACAGGTCTACTACTGAGGTCTGAAGATGATCACTCTCCTGAAAAATAGTCAACGGAGGGGAGTCAGACCTCATTAAGTGAATTACTATAATATATATACATGCATACTAAATGCCAATGCACACAATCAAAAGTATATATAATACGTATGTATACAAGCAAATACACATAGATGCAATAAAAATTATTTTATATATTTTTATTGAAAATCACAGTTTATAAAGGATCGAATAGAACCCTAGAAAATCGCAACCTTAAAACAGTGTTAGACAACACTCTAGCCATATAGGCTCACTTATTCCAAATATAATCACTTGATCCATTTGGACAGTAGACTAGCCCCGAGACACTAAGTCAACCAAGCTCCAACAGTCTGACTGTCAGTGTGATTGGCTTCGAGACACTTGGTCAATCGAGCTCCAGCAATCACACTCCCAAATCATATTTCACACATCAAATAATCATATCCAATCAATATCCACAAATGGTTAGTAATATAACCTAAATGCTATCAGCGTACCGGTACGTACTCGGTCCTAATGCTGCCCACTATGTAGTACGTTCTATTGATATCCTTCATTAAAATATAAGACATACATTCATAAAAATAAATGATGCATGAATTTAAATATAATAGCAACAATAACCATATATATACTAGAAATATACCAAAAGTAAACCAAGTATATTTCGACTATATATACGTCAAATAAATCCAATTCAATTACAAAATAAACTAGAAATGTATTTGAAAACATTTTAAACATAATTTGTTAATAACATGCATATAGTTTAAAATATACCGAAAATAAACCAAAAATAAACTAAAAATAAACTTAAGTATTAATTAAACCATTTATGCATATTTAATCCAAATAGAACATATATTTCTAAAATCATGCACCCTAGAGCACATATATATAAAATAGCAACTCACACTTATTGCGCTCCACGAGATGGGTCCGATGGGCCTGGTCCAGTAAGCCTCTGTCTCAGTGCAACTAAACAAACAGATAATGACAGGAATCAAAATAAATCCAACAGGAGTCCTAAAGACTCGATCTAGAATGCTAGAGACAGAATTAAATCAGAATTCGACCGGATATCACGTTTTGCAAAAATTCTACCAAAAATCCGACAGAACCTCCCCTGTAAAATGGACATCTCTCTACTCAAAGAGTAGAGCCGGCCCTACAAAGAAACGCACTTCAAAAATAAGCACAGAATTATAACCACAATCCCTCGGTCGGACTCCAAACTACGAATCACCGACCGAGGTCCACAATTCACAGAATGCTACAGAAATACCAAAATTACCCTTATATAATAAAAATACATTTTATCAGTAGAAATTACGTAATTAACCCTAAAACACAGTAAAAACCGAAAAAAACTCATTTTATTAGAAAAATCGTATAATATATATATATAATTGAAAATAATTTACGAAAAATAGTTTTAATTAGTTAAAAATACTAAATAATTTGTAGAAATCATTTTTATACCCTAAATAACTATTAAAAACAATTTAATTACATTTTTAGCCAATTCATGATAAAATTCCCAAAATACCCCTATATATATAAATATACTAAACTAAATCCAAAAAATCACCAAAAATAATATAATTGCACCAAAATTAATTTTCTCAACATATATTTCAATAATATCAATAAATATACTTAATTAACCAATTAATTTAACCAATTAATTTCAATTAAACACATAATTAACCCTATTTTATCAAAATTACATAAACTAAATAAATTCAAAATAAATACATAAAAATCCACAAAAATTCCAAATAAATTCCTATAATTCATTTTTAACACCTATAATTACCATAAAACACAATTTCATAACTAATTTAATTAATTTTTGAAAATTAGAAAATATTAATAAAATAATCAAAAATACCCAAAAATCAAAATAAATTCCAAAAATTCTACAAAAATTCACACATGAAGATTAAGCTACTAGGATCATAGTTTGTGAAGGAATTTTTCATGAATCATAAAGAAAAGCTCAAAAAAATCGAAAATCAATTATGGCCAAAATAGAAAAATTAAGAAATAGAAAAATTGAGGGAGTTAGAGCTCAAATCGAAGCTAGAATCAAGATCACAGAAGCTTGAGGAGCTCAAGGACATCAGAAATGCGAAGAATGATGGTCGGAGGAGGAAGAATTGTGGGAAGCTTGAGTTTCGGGAACTCAAGCTATTTTCGGCCAAACTTGACGGGAAAGGGAGCTGCTGGCGGCGGGGAATGGCTGAGGATGAAGGTGGCACGCCGGGAGGCACACCGATGGCAAGGGGAAGGCTAACAAACGACGGTGATGGTGAAGGAGGCGTCTGAAGAAGAAGAAGAGAAGGGAGGGGCACAGGTGTAAATAAGGTAAAGTATAATAATTTTGTATATATATATATATTAATAACTTTAATAATTTATATTAAAATATATTAATATAATATTTAGAAAAATCACACACCACATGTTTAAAAATATATACATATACATATATATATAATACATTTTAATTCAATACAACTATATAATATAATTAATTAAAATAAACCCTAATTATTATATTATATATATATATATGCATGTATATGTATATATTTCAACACGACCCTAAAAATCGTGTATGAACTCATGCAAATACGTAATTCTATTTAAAATAATTAATATTAAATTATTTACATGTCAATTTCCCCGAAAATAGAATTCTCGGGAAAATTTTACATAAAGTACTTAAAATAATATAAACAATAAAAATTAGTTTTAATTAAATAACAAACTCATAAAATATCATAATATATACAAAAATTATTAACACTGCATATCCCGATGCAATATAAAACTATTTAAAAACTTGGGATATTACAGTCTCCCCCCCTTATAAGAATTTGTCCCCGAATTCCAGAAAGAATAATGATTACAAGATCAAGAAGGGAAGAGATACGGGTAAGAAGCTCGCATCTCAGCTTCAGTCTCCCATATATGCTCCTCAACTCTGTTGCTACGCCATAGAACCTTGACCATCAGAATCTACTTCGACCGCAACTGTCGAACTTGATAGTCAATGATCGCCACAGGTTCTTCTATAAACATTAAATCTTCACTCACTTCTACACTGTCTGGCCGCAACATGTGTGAAGGGTCTGAGATATACTTCCTCAGCATCGAGATATGAAATACTGGATGCACCTGTGACATACTCGGAGGCAAAGCCAACCGATATGCAACTGTGCCAACTCTCTTTAGAATCTCGAACGATCCGATATATCTCAATACTAACTTACCCTTCCTGCCAAATCTCATAAAACCCTTCATCGAAGATACCTTCAGAAAAATAAAATCTCCAACCTGAAACTCCATATTTCTGCGCTTAGGGTCCGCATAGCTCTTCTGCCTGCTAACTACGGTCTCTAATCTACACTTAATCACGATGACTTTCTCTGCAGTATCCTGAACCATCTCAGCTCCAGTCAAAGCTCTCTCACCAATCTCATCCTAACTCAGAGGGGATCTACACTTCCTTCCATACAATGCCTCATACAGTGCCATGCCAATACTGCTATAGTAGCTGTTATTATATGCAAACTCTACGAGTGGCAAATGATCATCCTAATTACCTCCTAAATCCAGGACACACATCCTCAATATATCTTCCAGTGTCTGGATTGTCCTCTCAGACTAGCCATCTGTCTGAGGATGAAAAGCAGTACTAAAATCCAATCTAGTGCCCATCGCTTCCTGCAACTTCTGCCAAAAACGAGAGGTAAACACTGAACCTCTGTCTGATACAATGGACATAGGTACTCCATGAAGGCACACAATATGCTTCACATATAACTTTGCTAATCTAGCTACAGAATAGGTGACTTTCACAGGCAAGAAATGTGCAGACTTCATCAATCTGTCTATAATCACCCAAATGGAATCATATCCATCCTTAGAACGAGGCAAACCAACCATAAAATCCATAGCTATCCTTTCCCACTTCCACTCGGGAATAGGAAGAGGCTGAAGCTTCCTAGAAGGCTTCTGATGTTCAGCTTTCACTTGCTGACACGTTAGGCACTTAGTAACATAATCAGCGACATCCTTCTTCATCCCGTCCCACCAGTATAAGTCTCTGATACTGTGGTACATCTTAGTGACACCTGGATGTATGCTATAGGCTGTAGAATGTGCTTACTCTAGGATCTCTTCTCTCAAATCATCCACATTAGGAACACACAATCTACCACTGATCCATAACACTCCATCATCATCGAGTGTGAAATCAGTGAACTTCCCTGCTCGAACATTCTCTGCAAGCTCTTCTAGAATAGGATCTCGGCTCTGAGCTGCTTTAATCCTATCCCTCAGTACAGATCACACCTTAAATTGAGCTAGCAGTCCACCTGACCTACTGATCTTCATCATCAGACCTTGATCCACCAACAGATGCAACTCCTGGATCAATGATCTCCTCTCAACACTGATCTAAGCAAGACTGCCTGAGGACTTTCTAGTCAAGGCATCTGCTACTACATTAGCCTTGCCCGGATGATATAATATCTCACAATCATAATCCTTTAATAATTCCAACCATCTCCTCTGCCTTAAATTCAAATCTCTCTACTGGAAAATGTACTTAAGGCTCTTGTGATCAATAAATATCTCACAAGTCACCTAGTACAGATAATGTCTCCAAATCTTCAGAGTAAAGATCACTGCAGGCATTTCAAGGTCATGTGTGGGATAGTTCTGCTCATGCTTCTTCAACTGCCTTGAAGCATAGGCTATCACCCTACCATTCTGCATTAACACACAACCAAGGCCAACTCTAGAGGCATCATAATACACTGTGAACTTGTCCACACTATTAGGCAAAGCTAACATTGGGGCTATGGTCAATTTCTCCTTCAACAACTGGAAACTGTTCTCATAAGCTTTTGACCACTCAAATCTAACATTCTTATGAGTCAAGCGAGTCATAGGGGCTGCAATTCTAGAAAAATCTTGCACAAACTGCCTATAATACCCGGCTAAACCTAGAAAACTTTGAATCTCAGTAACAGAAGTCGGTCTAGGCCACTCAGACACTGCCTCAATCTTTTGTGGATCAACCTGGATACCTTCTTTAAACACCACGTGTCCAAGAAAAGAAACACTCTCCATCCAGAAATCACACTTTGAGAATTTAGCATAAAGCTGATGATCTCTCAGTGTCTGTGGTACAATCCTCAAGTGATATACATGCTCCTCCATACTCCTTGAATAAACCAGTATATCATCAATGAAGACTACCACAAACTAATCCACATACGGTCTGAATACCCTATTCATCAGGTCCATAAAAGCTGTTGGTGCATTAGTCAAACTAAAATACATCACCAGAAACTCATAATGGCCATATAGAGTGCGGAATGCCGTTTTAGAAATATCACCTTCACTAATCCGTAGCTGATGATAACCCAACCTCAGATCAATATTGGAAAAGAACTGTGCACCCTGTAGCTGATCAAACAAGTCATCTATCCTCAAGAGAGGATACTTATTCTTCACTGTCACCTTGTTCAACTCTCTGTAGTCAATGTACAGTCTCAGGGGTACCATCCTTCTTCTTCACAAATAGGACTGGTGTACCCCAGGAGAAACACTAGGTCTAATAAAACCCTTATCCAACAACTCTTACAACTACTCCTTCTACTCTTTCAACTTTGCAAGAGCCATTCTGTAGGGTGGCATAGATATAGGAGTAGTACCTAGAACCACATCTATACAGAACTCAATCTCTGTGAGGTGGTAAACCCGGGGTGAACTCCTCAAGGAAAACATCAAGAAACTCACAGGCAATAGTAACATCTGTGAGTGACAACTTCTCCACTGAAGTATCCCTGACTAATGCCAAATATCCCTGACATCCTTTCCTTAGCAACTTCCTAGCCATAATAACAGAAATGAGATTCTAAGGTGCAGAAACTCCTATCACCCACAAACTTAATTTCTTCTTCATTAGGAATTCTGAAAGTCACCTCTTTATTCTGACAATCTACCACGACATAGTGCTGAGATAACCAGTCCATACCCAGTAACCAGTCCATACCCAGAATAACATCAAATTCCATCACATCCAATAAAATCAAATCAGCGGGTAATTCTCTACCTCCCACGAGAACTGGATAACCGGAAAGAACAATATCGGTGTCCAAGGAATCGCTCAGAGGAGTGGCAATGGACAAAGGGAAAGTCATCCTCGAAGCTTGCCAACAAGACTTGAAAGCAAAAATGGGAGAAACAAATGAATATGTGGCACCTGGATCAAACAAAACCCATGCATCCAGGTAACAGATAGAAACAATACCTACCACGACTGCATTAGATGCCTGAGCATCCTGCTGAGTAAGGTGGAAGACTCTGACCTGTCCTTGACCTCCCTGTTGGCTGGTAGAAGCCTGGCAACACCTCTGGCACCTCTCTAGTACCTCTACCATGACTCTGCTGTGGAATAAACTAAGTGGAACTCTGATGCTGGGCTGGAGGCAACTGAAATGGTTACGGGTGCAGCACTAGCAATTGACTACTGAGGGAATCATGGAATCTGCGGCTGCTGATACCTGGAGTAAGGACACTATCTGGCATAATGTCCTGTCTGCCCGCATCTGAAGCATGTCAGTGGTGTCAGGTAACACGGTCCCTGATGGACTCTACTGTAGGTCTGGCATACACTAGCAGCTAATCCAGAACTGCGACCACTGCTGCTGCTCGAAGCACCTGACCTAAATCTGAATGGTCTACGCTGACCTCCACGCCATGTCTACTGCCCCGATGCACTCGCTACTGCTACTCTGACTTTGCTGAGTCGGACCTCTCTGCTGACTACTCAAACCAACATGAAAACTAGAGTACGAAGTAGTGGTGCAATCCACTCGACTGAACTCCCAGCTGGAAATAATCAGGCATCGCTCCTGCCTAACTAGCCTCAGCTCAATCTCCTTGGCCAACTCAATCACAGACTCTAAAGTAAGGCCTGCTGTAGGCATACCAGCAAATGTTGAACCCAACTGGTGACATAGGTAGTAATCATGAAATACTAATCTCACATCAGATTCTCTGCATATTTATGCAGTCGAAGAAACTCTTAGGTGTACTCTTAAATAGATCGATCTCCATAAGAAATGTTGGTCAATCGAAGACGATAGCTCATACGGAGAGGCTCTGGACAAAATCTCCTTAAAAACCACTCTCAAAACTAAGCTCAGGTCATCGTCATCATATAGGGCTGAATCATCTGAATAAACTAGTCCAGGACTGGTCCCTCGACAGATAGCTCGATGATCATAATTCGTTGATACTCGGTGTGAGCAGTCCGAGTCTCAATCGCGTGTAGAAAATCTAGCAAATTAGAAGTCCCATCAAACGCAATCCTGCCAACTCTAGCATAAAACAAAGCTGCCTCAGGGTCAGACATACCCTGCTGATAGGCAGGCTGAACAGGTTGAACAACTTGAGGTACAGGAATATTAAACTCAGGCTCTACAGGCTCCTCATCCTGTATCTCTCTCTGTCTATGGTGACTTACCGCTCCTCGAGGTCTACCTCTGCCACGACCTCTACTGTCTAACTAGCTGCTCAGGAGGTAAAACCTCATCCTGAAAAAGACTCATCATCCTCGGCCTCAACGACCGGTGAAGCAACACGCGCTCACCTCCTCATTTTGAAAAGACAACAGAATGATTCAGACAAATAGACAATAGAGGAATAACGCAGAAAACCAAAGCAAGGAATACTTATGAAGACATACTCGAACCTAATTCACTGCAGTAGTTTCAAAAGAAAACATAACTTTAAAAACTAGGGCCACGACTCACACAACTAAGCCCTGACACAGAACTCCACTCTGATTTCCAACTTTTTCACGACCCAAAATAGGGGCCATGACCGGCGCTAGGGAACGGGAATTCTTTCAAATCCGGAACCCGTAACAAGCCTAAAATAAACTAAAAACATGCGATAGTAATAATAACAACACAATTAAGTAAATATTATACAGCGGAATAAAATCATAAATGTCAAAATGATATTTCCACCAAATGAAATTAAATCAAATCCTCATCCCATATATAAATAAACTTTAATACAAATCCAGTTCAAATATAATACAACATCTTTTAACAATTTTACAACTACTGCAGTGTTTAGATTAATAAAAATAAAATAAAACTCAAGTGAGCAGTTTACATAATAAAGCCGAGGTGGAAGAAATCTGGCATACAGGTATGCTACTGAGGTCTGAAGACGATGACTCTCATGAAAAATAATCAACATAGGGAGTTAGACCTCACTGAGTGAATTACTATAATATATATACATGCATACTAAATGCCAATGCACACAATCAAAAGCATATATAATATGTATGTATACAAGCAAATACACACAGATGCAATAAAAATCATTTTATATATTTTTATTGAAAATCATAGTTTATGAAGGATCGAATAGAACCCTAGAAAATCGCAACCTTAAAACAGTGTTAGACAACACTCTAGCCATACAGGCTCACTTATTCCAAATATATCACTTGATCCATTTGGACAGTAGACTGGCCCCGAGACACTAAGTCAACCGAGCTCCAGTAATTTGACTGTCAATGTGATTGGCCCCGAGGACACTTGGTCAAAGCCGAGCTCCAGCAATCACACTCCCAAATCATATTTCACACATCAAATAATCTATCCAATCAATATCCAACCTAAATGCTATTAGCGTCCGGTACGTACTTGGTCTAGTGCTGCCCACCAGGTAGCATGTTCTATTGATATCCTTTATTAAAATATGAGACATACATTTATAAAAATAAATGATGCATGAATTTAAATATAATCGCAACAATAACCATATATATACTAGAAATATACCAAAATTAAACCAAGTATATTTTGACTATATATATGTCAAATAAATCCAATTAAATACAAAATAAACTAGAAATGTATTTGAAAACATTTTAAACATAATTTGTTAATAACATGCATATAGTTTAAAATATACCAAAAATAAACTTAAGTATTAATTAAACCATTTATGCATATTTTATCCAAATAGAACGTATATTTCTAAAATCATGCACCCTAGAGCACATATATATAAAATAGCAACTCACACTTATTGCGCTCCACGAGATGGGTCCGATGGGCCTGGTCCACTAGGCCTCGATCTCAGTGCAACTAAACAAATAGATAATGATAGGAATCAAAATAAATCCAATAGGAGTCTAAAGACACGATCTAGAATGCTAAAGACAGAATTAAATCAGAATTTGACCGGATATCACATTTTACAAGAATTCTACCAAAAATTCGGCAGAACCTCCCCTGTAAAATGGACATCTCTCTACTTAAAGAGTAGAGCTAGCCCTGCAAAGAAACACACTTCGAAAATAAACACAGAATTACAATCACAATCCCTCGATCGGACTCCAAACTACGAATCACCGATCGAGGTCCACAATTCACAGAATGCTACAGAAATACCAAAATTGCCCTTATATAATAAAAATACATTTTATCATTAGAAATTACGTAATTAACCCTAAAACACAGTACAAAACCAATAAAACTCATTTTATTAGAAAAATCGTATAATATATATATAATTGAAAATAATTACGAAAAGTAGTTTTAATTAGTTAAAATACTAAATCATTGTAGAATCATTGTTATACCCTAAATAACTATTAAAAACAATTTAATTACATTTTTAGCCAATTTAGGGTAAATTTACCAAAATACCCCTATATATATAAATATACTAAACTAAATCCAAAAATTCACCAAAAATAATATAATTGCACCAAAATTAATTTTATCAACTATATTTCAATAATATCAATAAATATACTCAATTAACCAATTAATTCAATTAAACACATAATTAACCCTATTTTATCAAAATTACATAAACTAAATAAATTCAAAATAAATACATAAAAATCCACAAAAATTCCAAATAAATTCCTATAATTCATTTTAACACCTATGATTACCATAAAACACAATTTCATAATTAATTTAATTAATTTTTGAAAATTAAAAAATATTATTAAAATAATAAAAAATACCCAAAAATCAAAATAAATTCCAAAAATTCTACAAAAATTCACACATGAAGATTAAGCTACTAGGATCATAGTTTGTGAAGTAATTTTTCTTGAATCATAAAGAAAAGCTCAAAAAAAATTCAAAAATCAATTATGGCCAAAATAGAAAAATCGAGAAACAGAAAAATTGAGGGAGTTAGAGCTCAAACCGAAGCTAGAATCAAGATCACAGAAGCTTGAGGAGCTCAAGGACACCAAAAACATGAAGAATGATGGTCGGAGGAGGAAGAACGGTGGGAAGCTTGAGTTTCGGCAACTCAAGCTATTTCCGGCCAAACTCGACGGGAAAGGGAGCTGCTGGCGGTGGGGAATGGCTGGAGGACGAAGGTGGCACGTTGATGGCAAGGGGAAGGCTGACAGACAGCGGTGATGGTGAAGGAGGCGTCCGAAGAAGAAGAAGAGGAGGGAGGGGCACAGGTGTAAATAAGGTAAAGTTTAATAATTTTGTATATATATATATAACTTTATTAATTTATATTAAAATATATTAATATAATATTTAGAAAAATCACACACCACATGTTTAAAATACACAATATATATACATATACACATATATATAATACATTTTAATCAATACAACTATATAATATAATTAATTAAAAAAACCCTAATTATTATTATTATTATATTATAATTATTATATATATATATATATATATATATATATATTTAATATAATATATATATTATATATATATATAGTATATATATATATATATATATGCATGTATATGTATATATTTATACGACCCTAAAAATCATGTATGAACTCATGCAAATATGTAATTCTATTTAAAATAATTAATATTAAATTATTTACGTGTCAATTTCCCCGAAAATAGAATTCTCGGGAAAATTTTACGTAAAGTATTTAAAATAATATAAACAATAAAAATTAGTTTTAATGAAATAACAAACCCATAAAATATCATAAATATATACAAAAATTATTAACACTGCATATCCCGATGCAGTATAAAACTATTTAAAAACTCGGGATATTACATAACGGATCAGGCCCGCCAAGTTTGTCTCATGGAGCACTAACATGTGAGTTATTATACTGTATATATATGCATTGCATGTAGGATGCATGACTTAGGATTTTTCATTTTCATTATATGTTTAAATAGTAATTTAATTATAATATGATTTAGTATATTTTCAGTTTATTTTTAGTATATCTTGATATATAAATGTTTGTATATTTTCTATATACATTTAATATATCACTGGCATATTTAGAGTTTATTTTTGATATATGTATGTTAGATATTTAGGTTTATATTTGTTATAATTTAATATCTACACATGATTTAAATGTACATGGAACCATAATTATTTTTATTAAATGATTAGTATAATTTAGGTTTATTCTTAAATAATTGCATGCTATATTATAAACTTACACTTAAATTATTTTTAAGTTTTTTTTTTGTATATTTTTTTATATATTTCCAAATAAATACATGTTTTATTATTAAATTAAACCTAACACATTAGTGGTATATTTAGGTTTTATTTTTGATATATGCATGCTAGATAATTAGGTTTATTTTTAGTATATTTCTGAATATATGTTTAACCTAAACACATATTTAAATAAATGATTATACATAATTGTTTTATTAAGTAATTTATTGTCACGACCCAAAACAGGGACCATGACCGGCGCTAAGGAACGAGAATTCTTTCGAATCCGGAACCGGTAGCAAGCCTAAAAAAATAAAATAAAACATGTGATAGTAATAACAACAACTTTTAATGCAGCGGAAATAAAAACCATAAATATTAAAATAACATTTGCACCAACTGGATTTAAATCAAATCCTCATCCCATATATATATAAACTCTTTTAATACAAATTCAGTTCAAATATAATACAATATCTCTTTAACAATTTAATGACTACTGCAATGTCTAGATAAAATAAAACTCAAGACTCAGATAAGCAGTTTACATAAAGAAGCCGGGGTGGAAGAAATCCGGCGTACAGGCCTGCTACTGAGGTCTGAAGACGATGACTCTCGTGAAAAATAGTCAACGGAGTGGAGTCAGACCTCACTGAGTGAATTACTATAATATATATACATGCATACTAAATGTCAATGCACACAATCAAAGTATATATAATATGTATATATATACAAGCAAATACACACAGATGCAATAAATTCATTTTATATATACTTATTGAAAATCACAGTTCATGAAGGATCAAATAGAACCCTATAATATCGCAACCTCAAACAGTGTTAGACAACACTCTAGCCATACAGGCTCACTTATATCCAAATATTTTCACTTATTCCATTTGGACAGTAGACTGGCCCCGAGACACTAAGTCAACCGAGCTCCAGCAGTCTGACTGCCAGTGTGATTGGCCCTGAGACACTTGGTCAACTGAGCTCCAGCAATCACACTCCCCGAATCACATCACACATCAGATAAATCAATTCCAATCAATATCCTCAAACTGGTTAGTAATATAGCCTAAATGCTATAAGTGTACCGGTACGTACTCGGTCCTAGTGCTTCCCACTAGGTAGCATGTTCTATTGATATCCTTCAATAATAAATATAAAACATTCATTCACAAATAAATGATGCATGAATTTAAATAAAATAACAATATAAACCATATATATACTGGAAATATACCAAAAGTAAACCAGGTATATCTAGAGTATATATACGTCAAAAAAATCCAATCAAATTACAAAATAAGCTAGAAATGTATTTAAAAACATTTTAAACATAAATGGTTAATAAAGCATGCATATAATTTAATATATACCAAAAGTAAACCAAAAGTAAACTAAAAATAAACTTAAATACTAATCAAATTATTTATGCATATTTAATCAAAATAAAACATGCATTTCTAAATCATGCACCCTAAAGCATATATATATATATATATAATAGTAACTCACACTTAGTGCGCTCCATGAGATGGATCCGATGGGCCTGGTCCACTAGGCCTCGGTCTCAATGCAACTAAACAAACAATAAAATAACAGACATCAGAGTAAACCTAATAGAAAATCCTAAAACCTCAATCTAGAATATTAGACACAGAATCAGAATTAGGGTTCGACCGGACATCACGTTTTACGAGAATTCTATCGAAAATTCGGCTGAACCTCCCCTGTAAAATGGACATCTCTCTACTCAAAGAGTAGAGCCGACCCTGAAAAGAAACACACTTTGAAAAACAGGCACAACAACTCATCCACAACCCCTCGGTCGGACTCCAAACTACAGTCTACCGACCGGGGTCCACAATTCACAGAACAATTTAAGATTTACCAAAAATACCCTTATAACATAGAAAATTCATTTTATAAATAGAAATTACATAATTAGCCTTAAAACACAGTAAAAATTGATAAAAACTCATTTTATTAGTAAAATCGTATATTATATATATAATTGAAGATAATTCACGAAAATTAGTTTTAATTAGTTAAAAATACTAAATAATTTGTAGAAATCATTTTTATACCTTAAATAACTATTAAAACCAAGTAAATTACATTTTTAGTCAATTTCATGTAAAATTACCAAAATGCCCCTATATATATAAATATACTAAAATTACTTCAAAAATTCACCAAAAATTATATAATTATCCAAAAATTAATTTTATCAACATATTTATCAATAATATCAATAATTAACCTCAATTAACCAATTAATTTCAATTAAAAACACAATTAAACCTATTTTTCAAAAATTCCATAAACTAATTAAATTCAAAATAAATACATAGAAATTCATAAAAATTCCAAATAAATTTCTATAATTCATTTAAACACCTATATTTATCATAAAACACAATTTCATAATTTAATTAATTTATTTCCGAAAATTAGAAAATAATACTAAAATATTCAAAAATACCCAAAAATCAAAATAATCTCCAAAAATTCTACAAAAATTCACACATGTAGATTAAGCTACTAGGATCAACATTTGTTAAGGGAAATTTCATGAATCAACCATTTGAAGCTCAAAAAAAATTGAAAACCCTAAGATGGCCGAATTGAAAAATTGAGAAAAACCTTACCAAATCAAGTTTTAAGCTTAAACAAAGCTTGGAATCATCTTCTATGGAGGCTAGGGAGTCCAAAAACACCGAAATCACTAGATTTGGTGGTCGAGAAGTCGGTGAACGGTGAGGAGGGGAAGTTTCGGCCATTCCAACCAAAATCAAGCCAAACGGTGCCGGAGAAGAAGGCTAGGGGCGGCGGAGCAAGCTGGAAGTGGAGGTGGCACGGTGGGAGGCACAGTGACGGTAGGTGATCGGGAGTAGTAGTGATGAGGGAGGTTGGGTCCGACGGAAAAGGAAGAAGGAAGAAAAGAAAAAGAAAGGAAAAGAAAAAGAAAAGAAAGAAAAAGAAAAAGAAAAAAGAAAAATAATAAAAAAAATATATATATATATATATATTTTTTAATATAGTATATTAATAAAATACTTGGGAAAATCACACACCACACATTTAGTATTTTAATAATTTATATACTACATAAAAATAATTAACTAACAATAAACCAAATAAATAAATAATAAAATATTAGGGTAATAAATTAAACCCTAATTAAATAAATATATACACACATAAGCTTTATTTAGTATTTTAAAAATATGTATGAGTTCATGCAATTATGGAAATTCATTTAAAATAATTAAATATAAATAGTTTACGTATCAATTTCCCCGAAAATGCAAGTCCCGGGAAAATTTTACGTAAAGCACTTAAAATAATAATAAACAATTAAAATTAGCATTAATTAAATAGCAAACTCATAAAAATTTCATAAATATATACAAAAATTATTAACACTGCATATCCCGATGCAGCATAAAAATATTTAAAAACACGGGATATTACAGTCTTCCCCCCTTATAAGAATTCGTCCCCGAATTCCAAAAAAAAAATGATCACAAGATCAGGAAGGGAAGAGATACGGGTAAGAAGCTCGCATCTCAGCTTCAGTCTCCCACGTATGCTCCTCAACTCTGTTGCTATGCCACAGAACCTTGACCATCGGAATCTGCTTCGAACGCAACTATCGGACTTGATAGTCAACGATCGCCACAGGTTCTTCTACAAATGTCAAATCTTCACTCACTTCTACATTGTCGGGCTGCAACACGTGTGAAGGGTCTGAGATATACTTCCTCAACATCGAGATATGAAATACTGGATGCATCTGTGACATACTCGGAGGCAAATCCAACTGATATGCAACAGTGCCAACTCTCTCCAGAATCTCAAACGGTCTGATATATCTCGATGCTAACTTACCCTTCCTGCCAAATCTCATCACACCCTTCATCGGACATACCTTCAGAGAAAAAAAAAACCTCCAACCTAAAACTCCACATCTCTCCGCCTAGGATCCGCATAACTCTTCTGTCTACTAACTACGGTCTCTAATCTTCGCTTAATCACGACGACTTTCTCTGCAGCATCCTGAACCATCTCAGGTCCAGTCAAAGCTCTCTCACCAATCTCATCCCAACTCAAAGGGGATCTACACTTCCTTCCATACAATGCCTCGTACGGTGCCATACCAATACTGCTATGGTAGCTATTATTATATGCAAACTCTACGAGTGGCAAATGATCATCCTGGCTACCTCCCAAATCCAAGACACATATCCTCAACATATCTTCCAGTGTCTGGATCGTCCTCTCAGACTGACCATCTGTCTGAGGATGAAAAGCAGTACTGAAGTCTAACTTAGTGCCCATTGCTTCTTGTAACTTCTGCCAAAAATGAGATGTAAACACTGAACCTTTATCTGATACAATGGACACAGGTACTCCATAAAGGCACACAATATGCTTTATGTACAACTTCGCTAATCTAGCTACAGAATAAGTGGCTTTCACAGGCAAGAAATGTGCAGACTTTGTCAACCTGTCTACAATCACCCAGATGGAATCGTATCCATCCTTCGAAAGAGGTAAACTGACCACAAAATCCATAGCTATCCTTTCCCACTTCCACTCGGGAATAGGAAGAGGCTGAAGCTTCCCATAAGGCTTCTGATGCTCCGCTTTCACTTATTGACACGTCAGACACTTAGCAACATAATCAGCGACATCCTTCTTCAGTCCATCCCACCAGTATAAGTCTCTGATACAGTGGTACATTTTAGTAATACCCGGATGAACGCTGTAGGCTGTAGAATGTGCTTCCTCTAGGATCTCTTCTCTCAAATCATCCACATCATGAACACATAATCTACCACTGATCCACAACACACCATCATCATCGAGTGTGAAATCAATGAACTTCCCTGCTCTGACATTCTCTGCAAGCTCTTCTAGAATAGGATCTCGGCTCTGAGCTGCTTTAATCCTATCCCTCAGTACATATCGCACCTTAAATTGAGCTAGCAGTCCACCTAATCTACTGATCTTCATCATCAGACCATGATCCACCAACAGATGCAACTCATGGATCAACAGTCTCCTCTCAACACTGATGTGAGCAAGACTGCCTGAGGACTTTCTACTCAAGGCATCTGCTACCACATTAGCTTTACCCGGATGATATAGAATCTCACAGTCATAATCCTTCAACAATTCCAACCATCTTCTCTGCCTCAGATTCAGATCTCTCTGTTGAAAAATGTACTTAAGGCTCTTGTGATTAGTAAATATCTCACAAGTCACCCCGTACAGATAATGTCTCCAAATATTCAAAGCAAAGATCACTGCAGCCATCTCTAGGTCATGTGTGGGATAGTTCTGCTCATGCTTCTTTAACTACCTCGAAGCATAGGCTATCACCCTTCCATTCTGCATCAGCACACAACTAAGACCAACTCTAGAGGCATCACAGTAAACTATGAACTTGTCCACACTATTAGGCAAAGCTAACACTGGCGCTGTGGTCAATTTCTCCTTCAACAACTGAAAACTATTCTCACAAGCTTCTGACCACTCGAACCTAACATTCTTCTGAGTCAAGCGAGTCATAGGGGCTGCAATTCTGGAAAAATCCTGCACAAACCTCCTATAATACCCGGCTAAACCCAGAAAACTCCGAATCTCAATAACAGAAGTCGGTCTAGGCCACTTAGACACTGCTTCAATCTTCTGTGGATCAACCTGGATACCTTCTTTAGACACTATGTGTCCAAGAAAAGAAACACTCTCCATCCAGAAATCACACTTCGAGAATTTAGCATAAAGTTGATAATCTCTCAGTGTCTGTAGTACAATCCTCAAGTGATATACATGCTCCTCCATACTTCTTGAATAAACCAGTATATCATTAATGAAGACTACTACAAACTGATCCACATATGGTCTGAATACCCTGTTCATCAGGTCCATAAAAGCTGCTGGGGCATTAGTCAAACCAAAAGACATCACCAGAAATTCATAATGGCCATATCGAGTGCTGAATGCCGTCTTAGGAACATCGGCTTCACTAATCCGCAACTGATGATAACCCGACCTCAGATCAATCTTAGAAAAGAACTGTGCACCCTATAGCTGATCAAACAAGTCATCTATCCTCAGGAGAGGATACTTGTTCTTCACCGTCACCTTGTTCAGCTCTCTGTAGTCAATGCACAGTCTCAGGGTACCATCCTTCTTCTTCACAAACAGGACTAGTGCACCCCAAGGAGAAACACTGAGCTTGATAAAACCCTTATCCAATAACTCTTACAACTGCTCCTTCAACTCTTTCAACTCTGCAAGAGCCATTCTGTAGGGTGGCATAGATATAGGAGTAGTACCTGGAACCACATCTATACAGAACTCAATCTCTCTATGAGGTGGTAAACCTGGCAACTCCTCGGGAAAAACATCAGGAAACTCACAAGCAACAGGAACATCTGTGAGTGACAACTTCTCCACTGAAGTATCCCTGACTAATGCCAAATATCCCTGACATCCTTTCCTTAACAACTTCCTAGCCGTAATAGCAGAAATAAGATTCTGAGGTGCTGAACTCCTAACCCCCACAAACTTAAACTCTTCTTCATCAGGAATTCTGAAAGTCACCTCTTTATTCCTACAATCTACCACGACATAGTGTTGAGATAATGGATCCATTCCCAGAATAACATCAAACTCCATCACATCCAACAAGATCAAATCAGCGGGTAATTCTCTATCTCCCATGAGAACTGGACAACCAGAAAGAACAATATCGGTGTCCAAAGAATTACTTAGAGGAGTGGCAACGGACAAAGGAAAAGCCATCCTCGAAGCTTGCCAACAAGATTTAGAAGAAAAAATGGGAGAAATAAATGAATGCGTGGCACCCGGATCAAACAAAACCCATGCATCCAGGTAACAGATAGAAACAATACCTGCCACGACTGCATTAGATGCCTAAGCATCCTGCTGAGTGACATGAAAAACTCTGGCCTGACCTCGACCTCCCTACTGACTGGTAGAAGCCTGGCCAACACCTCTGGCACCTCCTTTAGTACCTCTACCACGACTCTGCTATGGAACAAGTTGAGTGGAACTATGATGCTAAGTTGGTGGTAACTGAAATGGAACCAGTGCAGCACTAGCAATCGACTGCTGTGGGAATCGTGGAATCTGCGGTTGCTGATACCCCGAGTAAGGACACGATCTGGCAAAATGTCCTGTCTGCCCGCATCTGAAGCATGTCAATGGTGTCAGGTAACACAGTCCCTGATGGACTCTACCGCAGGTCTGGCATACACTGGCAGCTGATCCAGAACTACGACCACTACTGCTGCTCGAAGCACCTGACCCAAATCTGAACGATCTACGCTGGCCTACACGGCCATGTCTACTGCTCCGATGCACTCGCTGCTGCTGCCTCTGACTCTGCTGAGTCTGACCTCGTTGCTGACTACTCAAACCAACATGAAAACTAGAATGTGGTATAGTCTGCAATCCACTCGACTAAACTCCCAGCTGGTAATAATCAGGCATCGCTCCCTGCCTAACTAGCCTCAGCTCAATCCCCTTGGCTAACTCAATCACAGACTCCAGAGTAAAGCCTGTTGTAGGCATACCAGCAAAAGCTAAACCCAAACCAATAACGTAGGTAGTGACCGCAAAATACTGATCTCGCATCAGATCCTCAGCATATCTACCCAGACGGAGAAACTCTCGGGTGTACTCCTCTACAGATCGATCACCATGAGAAATGCTGGTCAACCGGAGACGATAGCTCATATGGAGAGGCTCTGGACAGAATCTCCTCATAAATCGCTCTCGAATCTGAGCCCAGGTCATCATCATCATGTAAGGTTGGATCATCTGAATAAACCAATCTAAGGCTGGTCCCTCAACAGACAACTCGACGATCATGATCCGCTGGTACTCGGTGTGAGTAGTCCGAGTCTGAGTTTCGATCGCATGCAGAAAGTCTAACGGATCGGAAGTCCCATCAAACGCAATCCTGCCAACTCGGGCATAGAACAAAGCTGCCTCAGGGTGTCACAACCCAAAATAGGGGCCATGACCGGCGCTAGGGAATGGGAATTCTTTCGAATCCGGAACCCGTAGCAAGCCTAAAAATAAAATAAAACATGCAATAATAACAATAATAATATTATATGTAGCGAAAATAAAAATCATAAATATAATAATAACATTCGCATCAACTGGATTTAAATCAAATCTCAACTCATCACATATATATATAAAATCTTTCAGTACAAATCCAGTTTCAATATAATACATCTCTTTAAATAAAATACATGAAATCCCATATTTTAATTCACAACTACTGCAGTGTCTAGATTATAAAAATAAGACTCAAGTAAATAGTTTACACAAAGAAGCCGGGGTGGAAGAAATCCGGTGTATCGACCTGTTACTGAGGTCTGAAGATGTTGACTCTCCTGAAAAATAGTCAACGGAGGGGAGTCAGACCTCACTGAGTGAATTACTATAATATATATACATACACACTAAATGATAATGCATACAGTCAATAGTATATATCTAATATATATATACAGGCAATTACACACAGATGCAATAAAATCATTTTTATATATTTTATCTGAAAATCATCTTTTATGAAGGATCACATAGAACCCTAGAATATCGCAACCTCGAAAATTGTGTTAGACAACACTCTAGCCATACAGGCTCACTTATTCCAAAATATATCCACTTAATCCATTTAGACAGTAGACTGGCCCCGAGACACTAAGTCAACCGAGCTCCAACAGTCTGACTGCCAGTGTGATTGGCCCCGAGACACTTGGTCAACCGAGCTCCAGCAATTATACCTCCAAACCATATCTCACACATCAAATAATCATAATCAATCAATATCCATAAATAGGTTAGTAGTATAGCCTAAATACTATAGGCGTACCGGTACGTACTCGGTCCTAGTGCTGCCCACTAGGTAGCACGTTCTATTGATATCCTTCATTAATAAATATAAATCATTCATTCACAAAAATAAATGATGCATGAATTTCAATAAAATAACAACATAAACCATATACATATCGGAAATATACCAAAAGTAATCCAGGTATATTTCGAGTATATATATGTAAAATGAATTCAATCAAATTATAACTTAAGCTAGAAATATATTTAAAAACATTTTAAATATATTTTATTTACAAAACATGCATATAATTTAATATATACCAAAAATAAACCAAAAATATACTTAAACACAAATCATATTATTTATGCATTTTAATCGAAATAAAATATATATTTCTAAGTCATGCATCCTAAGCATATATATATAATATAGTAACTCACAAATTAGTGCGCTCCACGAGACGGGTCCGACGGGCCTGGTCCACTAGCCTTCGGTCTCGGTGCAACTAAACAAACAAATAATGACAGACATTAGAATAAACCTAACAGAAATCCTAGAATTCGATCTAGAGTATAAAACACAGAATCGATATCAGGGTTCGACCGGATATCATGTTTTACGAGAATTCTATCGAAAATCCGACAGAACCTCCCTTGTAAAACGGACATCTCTCTACTCAAAAGAGTAGAGCCGACCCTGCAAAGAAATACACTTCGAAATATAGGCTCAACACTCAACCACAACCCCTCGGTCGGACTCCAAACTACAGTCTACCGACCAGGGTCCACAAACACAAAATAATTCCAGAAATACCAAAAATATCCTTATTACATAGAAATTCATTTTATAAGTAGAAATTACATAATTAACCTTAAAACACTGTAAAAACCGATAAAAACTCATTTTATTAGAAAAACCGTATATTATATATATAATTGAAAATAATTTACGAAAAATAGTTTTAATTAGTTAAAAATACTAAATAATTTGTAGAAATCATTTTTATACCTTAAATAACTATTAAAACCAATTAAATTACATTTTTAGCCAATTTAGGGTAAAATTACCAAAATACCCCTATATATATAAATATACTTAAATTACTTCAAAAATTCACCAAAAATAGTATAATTATCCAAAATTAATTTTCTCAACATATTTATCAATAATCTCAATAATTAAACCCAATTATCCAATTAAATTCAAATAAAAACACATTTAACCCTAATTTTCCAAAATTCCATAAAATTCAATAATTCAAAATAAATACTTAGAAATTCATAAAAATTCCAAATAAATTCCTGTAATTCATTTCAACACCTAATTTAACCATAAAACACAATTTCATAATTTAAATAATTAATTTCCGAAAATTAGAAAATAATATTAAAATATTCAAAAATACCCAAAAATCCAAAAAATCTCCAAAAATTCCACAAAAATTCATACATGTAGATTAAGCTACTAGGATCAACATTTGTGAAGGGAGTTTTCATGAACCAATCAATTCAAAGCTCAAAAAAATCAAAAACCCTAATAGGCCAAAATTAAAAATTCGAAACCTAAGCAATTCTAGACCATTTAAGCTCAAACCAAAGCTAGAATCACACTCACCGGAGATCAAGAAGAAGAAAGAGACTGGCGGCGTCAAAAATGGTGGCCGAAATCGACATGATCGACGGTGGCCAAAGTTTCGGCTTCTCCGGCCAAAAATGGCTTCCAGGCGCCGGAAATGGTGACCACAGGCGGCGGAAGAGGCTGGGGAAGGTGGTGGCACACCGGACGGCACTCTCACGGAAAGGGAACGGCACGGCAGGCATCCGGACGGCGAAGGGAAGCAAATCGGGGAAGAAGGAGGCTCGGGGGCAAAATGGTAATTTTCCAAAGTTTGATTTTTTTGATATATAATGTGTATATATATATAGATTATACTATATATTAAAATAATATTAAATTACACACATTAAATATACACCACACACATATAATTTAATATTTTAATAATTTTATACTAAATAAAAATAATTAAATAACAATAAAACTAATAAATAATTAATAAAATATTAGGGTAATATTAAACCCTAATTAAATAAATATATACACACATAGGCCTTATTTAGTATTTTAAAAATACGTATGAGTTCATGCAAGTCTGAAAATATATTTAGAATAATTAATAATAAATTATTTACATGAAAATTTCCCCGAAAATGAAAGTCCCGGGAAAATTTTACGTAAAGCACTGTAAATAATACACAATAATTAAAATAGGTTTTAAATACATATCAACTCGTAAAAATATCATATATATATTCAAAATTTATTAACACTGCATATCCAGGTACAGTGTAAAATATTATAAAAACACGGGATATTACACAGGGTCAGACATACCCTGCTGATAGGCAGGCTGAACAGGCTGAACAACTGAAGGCATAGGAACATCAAACTCGGGCTCAACATGCTCCTCGTCCTGTAACTCTCTCTGCCTACGGTGACCTGCCGCTCCTCGAGGTCTACCTCTGCCACAACCTCTACGTCTAACTGGCTGCTCATGAGGTAAAACCTCATCCTGAAAAGACTTATCATCCTCGACCTCAGCGACCGGTGGAGCGACACGCGCTCGCCTCCTCATTCTGAAAAGACAAATGGAAAGATTCAGACAAAACAGAAAACGGAGGAATAACGCAGAAAACTAAAGCAAAGAATACTTATCAAGACGTACTCGAACCTAATTCACTGCAGTAGTTACCAAAAGAAAACACAATTTGAAAACTAGGGCCACAACTTAAACAACTAAGCCCTGACACAGAACTCCGCTTTGATACCAACTTTGTCACGATCCAAAACAGGGGCCATGACCAGTGCTAGGGAACGGGAATTCTTTAGAATCCGAAACCCATAGCAAGCCTAAAAAATAAAATAAAACATGTGATAGTAATAACAACAACTTTTAATGCAGCGAAAATAAAAACCATAAATATTAAAATAACATTTGCACCAACTGGATTTAAATCAAATCCTCATCCCATATATATATAAACTCTTTTAATACAAATTCAGTTCAAATATAATACAACATCTCTTTAACAATTTAATGACTACTGCAGTGTCTAGATAAAATAAAACTCAAGACTCAGATAAGCAGTTTACATAAAGAAGCCGGGTTGGAAGAAATCCGGCGTACAGGCCTGCTACTGAGGTCTGAAGACGATGACTCTCGTGAAAAATAGTCAACGGAGGGGAGTCAGACCTCACTGAGTGAATTACTATAATATATATACATGCATACTAAATGTCAATGCACACAATCAAAGTATATATAATATGTATATATATACAAGCAAATACACACAGATGCAATAAATTCATTTTATATATACTTATTGAAAATCACAGTTCATGAAGGATCAAATAGAACCCTATAATATCGCAACCTCAAACAGTGTTAGACAACACTCTAGCCATATAGGCTCACTTATATCCAAATATTTTCACTTATTCCATTTGGACAGTAGACTGGCCCCGAGACACTAAGTCAATCGAGCTCCAGTAGTCTGACTGCCAGTGTGATTGGCCCTGAGACACTTGGTCAACCGAGCTCCAGCAGTCTGACTGCCAGTGTGATTGGCCCCGAGACACTTGGTCAACCGAGCTCCAGCAATCACACTCCCCGAATCACATCACACATCAGATAAATCAATTCCAATCAATATCCTCAAACTGGTTAGTAATATAGCCTAAATGCTATAAGCGTACCGGTACGTACTCGGTCCTAGTGCTGCCCACTAGGTAGCACGTTCTATTGATATCCTTCAATAATAAATATAAAACATTCATTCACAAATAAATGATGCATGAATTTAAATAAAATAACAATATAAACCATATATATACTGGAAATATACCAAAAGTAAACCATGTATATCTCGAGTATATATACGTCAAACAAATCCAATCAAATTACAAAATAAGCTAGAAATGTATTTAAAAACATTTTAAACATAAATGGTTAATAAAGCATGCATATAATTTAATATATACCAAAAGTAAACCAAAAGTAAACTAAAAATAAACTTAAGTACTAATCAAATTATTTATGCATATTTAATCAAAATAAAACATGCATTTCTAAATCATGCACCCTAAAGCATATATATATATAAAATAGTAACTCACACTTAGTGCGCTCCACGAGATGGATCTAACGGGCCTGGCCCACTAGGCCTCGATCTCGGTGCAACTAAATAAATAATAAAATAATAGACATCAGAGTAAACCTAACAGAAAATCCTAAAAACTCAATCTAGAATATTAGACACATAATCAGAATTAGGGTTCGATCGAACATCACGTTTTACGAAAATTCTACCAAAAATTCGGCAGAACCTCCCCTATAAAATGGACATCTCTCTACTCAACGAGTATAGCCGACCCTGCAAAGAAACACACTTTGAAAAACAGGCACAACAACTCATCCACAACCCCTCGGTCGGACTCCAAACTACAATCTACCGACCGGGGTCCACAATTCACGGAATAATTTTAGAATTACCAAAAATACCCTTATAACATAGAAAATTCATTTTATAAATAGAAATTACATAATTAGCCTTAAAACACAGTAAAAACCGATAAAAACTCATTTTATTAGTAAAATCGTATATTATATATATAATTGAAGATAATTCACAAAAATTAGTTTTAATTAGTTAAAAATACTAAATAATTTGTAGAAATCATTTTTATACCTTAAATAACTATTAAAACCAAGTAAATTTCATTTTTAGTCAATTTCATGTAAAATTACCAAAATGCCCCTATATATATAGAAATATACTAAAATTACTTCAAAAATTCACCAAAAATTATATAATTATCCAAAAATTAATTTTCTCAACATATTTATCAATAATATCAATAATTAAACTCAAGTAACCAATTAATTTCAATTAAAAACACAATTAACCCTATTTTTCAAAAATTCCATAAACTAATTAAATTCAAAATAAATACATAGAAATTCATAAAAATTCCAAATAAATTTCTATAATTCATTTCAAAACCTATATTTATCATAAAACACAATTTCATAATTTAATTAATTTATTTCCGAAAATTAGAAAATAATATTAAAATATTCAAAAATACCCAAAAATCAAAATAATCTCCAAAAATTCTACAAAAATTCACACATGTATATTAAGCTACTAGGATCAACATTTGTTAAGGGAAATTTCATGAATCAACCATTTGAAGCTAAAAAAAAAAATCAAAAACCCTAAGATGGTCGAATTGAGAAATTGAGAAAAACCTTACCAAATCAAGTTTTAAGCTTAAAAAAAGCTTGGAATCATCTTCTATGGAGGCTAGGGAGTCCAAAAACACCGAAATCACTAGATTTGGTGGTCGGGAAGTCAGTGAACGGTGAGGAGGGAAGTTTCGGCCATTCCGGCCAAAATCAAGCCGAACGGTGCCGGAGAAGAAGGCTAGGGGCGACGGAGCAAGCTGGAAGTGGAGGTGGCACGGTGGGAGGCGCAGTGACTGTAGGTGATCGGGAGTAGCAGCGGTGAGGGAGGTTGGGTCCGACGGAAAAGGAAGAAGGAAGAAAAGAAAAAGAAGGGAAAAGAAAAAGAAAAGAAAGAAAAAGAAAAAAGAAAAATAATAAAATATATATATATATTTTAATATAGTATATTAATAAAATACTTGGGAAAATCACACACCACACATTTAATATTTTAATAATTTATATACAACATAAAAATAATTAACTAACAATAAACCAAATAAATAAATAATAAAATATTAGGATAATAAATTTGTAATATCCCGTGTTTTTTAAAAATATTTTTACACTGTACCGAGATATGCAGTGTTAATAATTTCTGTACATTATATGATATTTTTACGAGTTAATATGTATTTAAAACCTATTTTAATTACGGTGTATTATTTTCAGTGTTTTACGTAAAATTTTCCCAAGACTTGCATTTCCGGGGAAATTTTCACGTAAACAATTTATTATTAATTATGTTAAATGTATTTACGGGTTTGCATGAACTCATACATATTTTTAAATTATTAAATAAAGCCTGTGTGTGTATATTTATTTAATTAGGGTTTATTATTACCCTAATATTTTATTATTTATTTATTATTATTTGATTATTTTATTTATTATTAAATTATTAAAATTTATTATTTTTTTTCTTTTTTCTTTTTTTTTTCTTTTTCTTTTCTTTTTTCTTTCTTTTTCTTTTCCTTTCTCTTTCCTTTTCTTTCTTTTTCTTTTTCTTCTTCTTCTTCTTCTTCTTCCCGTGGGTGCCGCCGGACCACCAATCTTCTCACCGTCGTTTCTTCCTCATCCGGCCACCGTTTTTGACACCGCCGGTCTCTATTTTCTCCTTGAGCTCCGGTGAGTGTTATTCTAGCTTTTTTTTGAGCTAAAATGGTCTAGAATTGCTTAGGTTTTGAGTTGAATATTTCGGCCACTTTTGGTTTTTGATTTTTTTGAGCTTCAATTTAAATGATTCATGGAAACTTCCTTCACAAATGTTGTTCCTGGTAGCTTAATCCTCATGTATGAATTTTTGCAGAATTTTTGGAGGTTGTTTGGATTTTTGGGTATTTTTGAATATTTTAATATTATTTTCTAATTTTCGGAAATTAATTATTTAAATTATGAAATTGGAGTTTATGGTTGAATTAGGTGTTGAAATGAATTATAGAAATTTATTTGGAATTTTTATGAATTTCTAAGTATTTATTTTTAATTATTGAAGTTTATGTGATTTTGTAAAATTAAGTTAATTGTGTTGTTATTTGAATTTAATTGGTTAATTGGGTTTAATTATTGATATTATTGATAAATATGTTGAGAAAATTAATTTTGGATAATTGTATGATTTTTGGTGAATTTTTGAAGTAATTTAGGTATATATATATATATAGGGGTATTTTGGTAATTTTACCCTAAATTGTCTAAAAATGTAATTTAATTGGTTTTAATATTTATTTAAGGTATAAAAATGATTTCTACAAAATATCTAGTATTTTTAACTAATTAAAACTATTTTTCGTGAATTATTTTCAATTATATATATATAATATACGATTTTTCTAATAAAATGAGTTTTAATCGATTTTTATAGTGTTTCAAGATTTATTATGTAATTTCTACGTATGAAATGTATTTTTATGATTTAAGGATATTTTTGGTATATTCGAATATATATTCTGTGTTTGTGGATCCCGGTCGACAGATTGTAGTCTGGAGTCCGACCGAGGGGTTGTGATTGATTGTGGTGTTTATTTTTGAAGTGTATTTTCTTTGCAGGGTCGGCTCTACTCTTTTGAGTAGAGAGATGTCCGTTTTACAGGGGAGGTTCTGTCGAATTTTCGGTAGAATTCTCGTAAAACGTGATATCCAGTCGAACCCTAATTTCCGATTCTGTGTTGAATACTCTAGATTTAATTCTAGGATTCTGTTAGGGTTATTCTGATGTCGATTAATTATTTCTTGTTTAGTTGCGCCGAGACCGAGGGTTAGTGGACCAGGCCCATCGGACCTGTCTCGTGGAGCGCATTAGGTGAGTTACTATATTATATATATATGCTTAGGATGCATGATTTAGAAAATGCATGTTTTATTTTGATTAAATGTGCATAAATAACATGATTTATATTCAAGTATATTTTTGGTATATTTTTGGTATATAATAAATTATATACATGTTTTATTAATAAAATATATTTAAAATGATTTTAAATATATTTTTAGTTTAATTCATGATTTGATTGAATTTATTTGACGTATATATACTCAAAATATACCTGGTTTATGTTTGGTATATTTTCGGTATATATATGGTTTATATTGTTGATTTATTTAAATTCATGCATCATGTATTTGTGAATGAATGTTTTATTATTTATCACTGAAGGATATCAATAGAACGTGCTACCTAGTGGGCAGCACTAGGACCGAGTACGTACCGGTGCGCCTATAGCTTTAGGCTATATTACTGACTATTTGTGGATATCGATTTGATTATGATTATTGATATGTGAGATGTGGTTTGTGGGTGTGATTGCTGGAGCTCGGTTGACCAAGTGTCTCGGGGCCAATCACACTGGCAGTCAGACTGCTGGAGCTCGGTTGACTTAGTGTCTCGGGGCCAGTCTACTGTCCATATGGATTAAGTGGATATATTTGGAATCAGTGAGCCTGTATGGCTAGAGTGTTGTTTAACACTATTCTTCTGAGGTTGCGATATTCTAGGGTTCTATGTGATCCTTCATAAATGTTGATTTTCAGACAAAATATATAAAATGATTTTTCTGCATCTGTATGAACTTGCCTGTATATATACATATTATATATATACTGTTGACTGTATGCATTATCACTTAGAGTGTATGTATATATACTATAGTAATTCACTCAGTGAGGTCTGACTCCCCTCCGTTGACTATTTTTCAGGAGAGTCAACTTCCTCAGACCTCAGTAGCAGGTCGATACGCCAGATTTCTTCCGCCCCGGCTTCTTTGTGTAAATTGTCTACTTGAGTCTTATTTATTTTATCTAGACACTGCAGTAGTTGTAAATTAAAGTATTGGATTTTATGTATTTGTTTTAAAGAGATGTATTATGTTAAAACTGGATTTGTATAAAGATTATACATTTATGAGATTATATATGCGATGTGATGAGTTTTGAATTATATCCAGTTGTTATGGATGATATTGTAATATTTATGATTTTATTTTCCGCTGCATATTATATTTTTATGGTTATTATTGCATTTTTATTTTATTTTTAGGCTTGCTACGGGTTCCGGATTCGAAAGAATTCCCGTTCCCTAGCGCCGGTCATGGCCCCTGTTTTGGGTCGTGACAAAGTTGGTATCAGAGCGAAGTTCGTATCTGAGTGGAGTTCTGTGTCAGGGCTTAGTTTTGTGAGTTGTGGCCCTAGTTTTTAAGTTGTGTTTTCTGTTGGACTACTGCAGTGTATTAGGTTCGAGTATGTCTTGATGAGTATTCCTTGCTGTAGTTTTCAGCGTTATTCCTCCGTTGTCTGTTTTGTCTGAATCTTTCCGTTTGTCTTTTCAGAATGAGGAGGCGAGCGCGTGTCGCTCCACCGGTCGTTGAGGCCGAGGATGATGAGTCTTTTCAGGACGAGGTTTTACCTCCTGAGCCGCCAGTTAGGCGTAGAGGTCGTGGCAGGGGTAGACCTCGAGGAGCGGCAGGTCGCCGTAGGCAGAGAGAGTTACAGGACGAGGAGCCTGTTAAGCCTGAGTTTGATGTTCCTGTTCCTCCAGTTGTTCAGCCTGCCTATCAGCAGGGTATGTCTGACCCTGAGGCAGCTTTGTTCTATGCCAGAGTTGGCAGGATTGTTTTTGATGGGACTTCTGATCCTTTAGATTTTCTGCATGCGATTGAGATTAGGACTCGGACTGCTCATACCGAGTACCAGCGGATCATGATCGTTGAGTTGTCTATTGAGGGACCAGCCTTGGATTGGTTCATTCAGATGATCCAGCCTTACATGATGACGATGACATGGGCTCAGTTTCGAGAGCGATTCATGAGGAGATTTTGTCCAGAGCCTCTTCGTTTGAGCTATCGTCTCCGTTTAACTAGTATTTCTCGTGGAGATCGATCTGTAGAGGAGTATACCCGAGAGTTTCTTCGTCTGGGTAGATATGCTGAGGATCTGATGCGAGATCAGTATTTCGCTGTTACTACCTATGTTACTGGTTTGGGTTCAGCTTTTGCTAGTATGCCTACAGCAGGTCTTACTCTCGAGTCGGTGATTGAGCTAGCTAAGGAGATTGAGCTGAGATTAGTTAGGCAGGGAGCGATGCCTGATTATTACCAGTTGGGAGTTCAGTCGAGTGGATTGCAGGCTACTCCGTATTCGAGTTTTCATGTTGGTTCGAGTAGTCAGCAGCGAGGTTCGACTCAGCAGAGTCAGAGACAGCAGCAGCGAGTGCATCGGAGCAGTAGACATGGTCGTGGAGGTCAGCGTAGATCGTTTAGATTTGGGTCAGGTGCTTCGAGCAGCAGCAGTGGTCGTAGTTCTGGATCAGCGGCCAGTGTTTGTCAGACTTGTGGTAGAGTCCATCAGGGACCGTGTTATCTGACACCACTGACAGGACATTTTGCCAGATCGTGTCCTTACCCCGGATATCAGCAGCAGCAGATTCCGCGATTCCCACAGCAGTCGATTGCTAGTGCAGCACCCGTGCCATTTCAGTTACCACCAGCTCAGCATCAGAGTTCTACTCAGTTTGTTCCACAGCAGAGTCATGGTAGAGGTACGAGAGGAGGTACCCGAGGTGTTGGCCAGGCTTCTACCAGTCAGCAGGGAGGTCGAGGTCAGGCCAGAGTTTTTCATCTGACTCAGCAGGATGCTCAGGCATCTAATGCAATCGTGGCAGGTATTCTTTCTGTTTGTTACCTGGATGCTTTGGTTTTGTTTGATCCGGGTGCCACGCATTCATTTGTTTCTCCCATTTTTGCTTCTAAATCTTGTTGGCAAGCTTCGAGGATGGCTTTTCCTTTGTCTGTTGCCACTCCTCTGAGTGATTCTTTGGACACCGATATTGTTCTTTCTGGTTGTCCAGTTCTCGTGGGAGATAGAGAATTATCCGCCGATTTGATTTTGTTGGATGTGATGGAGTTTGATGTTATTTTGGGAATGGATTGGTTGTCTCAGCATTATGCCGTGGTTGATTGCAGGAATAAGGAGGTGATTTTCAGAATTCCTGGTGAAGTAGAATTTAAGTTTGTTGGTGATAGGAGTTCAGCACCTCAGAATCTTATTTCTGTTATTTCTGCTAGGAAGTTGTTGAAGAGAGGTTGTCAGGGGTTTTTGGCATTGGTCAGGGATACGTCAGTGGAGAAGTTGTCACTCACAGATGTTCCTGTTGCTTGTGAGTTTCCTGATGTTTTTCCTGAGGAATTGCCAGGTTTACCACCTCATAGAGAGATTGAGTTCTGTATAGATGTGGTTCCAGGTATTACTCCTATATCTATGCCACCTTATCGTATGGCTCCTGCAGAGTTGAGAGAGTTGAAGGAGCAATTGCAAGAGTTGTTGGATAAGGGTTTCGTTAGACCTAGTGTTTCCCCTTGGGGTGCACCAGTCTTGTTTGTGAAGAAGAAGGATGGTACCCTGAGATTGTGCATTGACTACAGAGAGCTTAACAAGGTGACAGTGAAGAACAAGTATCCTCTCCCGAGGATAGATGATTTGTTTGATCAGTTACAAGGTGCACAGTTCTTTTCTAAGGTTGACTTGAGGTCGGGTTATCATCAGTTGCGGATCAGTGAAGCTGATATTCCTAAGACAGCGTTCCGCACTAGATATGGTCATTATGAGTTTCTGGTGATGTCTTTTGGTTTGACTAATGCACCAGTAGCTTTTATGGACCTGATGAACAGAGTATTCAGACCGTATGTGGATCAGTTTGTGGTAGTCTTCATTGATGATATACTAGTATATTCGAGGAGTATGGAAGAGCACGTATATCACTTGAGGATTGTACTACAGACACTGAGAGATCATCAGCTTTATGCTAAATTCTCGAAGTGTGATTTCTGGATGGAGAGTGTTTCTTTTCTTGGACACGTAGTGTCTAAAGAAGGTATTCAGGTTGATCCACAGAAGGTTGAAGCAGTATCTGAGTGGCCTAGACCTACTTCAGTTACTGAGATTCGGAGTTTTCTGGGTTTAGCCGGGTATTATAGGCGGTTTGTGCAGGATTTTTCCAGGATAGCAGCCCCTATGACTCGCTTGACTCAGAAGAATGTTAGATTCGAGTGGTCAGAAGCTTGTGAGAATAGTTTTCAGTTGTTGAAGGAGAAGTTGACCACAGCGCCAGTATTAGCTTTGCCTAATAGTGTGGATAAGTTCACAGTTTACTGTGATGCCTCTAGAATTGGTCTTGGTTGTGTGTTGATGCAGAATGGAAGAGTGATAGCCTATGCTTCGAGGCAGTTGAAGAAGCATGAGCAGAACTATCCTACACATGATCTTGAGATGGCTGCAGTGATCTTTGCTTTGAAGATTTGGAGACATTATTTGTACGGGGTGACTTGTGAGATATTTACTGATCACAAGAGCCTTAAGTACATTTTCCAGCAGCGAGATTTGAATCTGAGGCAGAGAAGATGGTTGGAACTGTTGAAGGATTATGATTGCGAGATTCTTTACCATCCGGGTAAAGCTAATGTGGTAGCAGATGCCTTGAGTAGGAAGTCTTCAAGTAGTCTTGCTCACATCGGTGTTGAGAGGAGACCATTGATCCAGGAGTTGCATTTGATGGTGGATCAAGGTCTGATGATGAAGATTAGTAGATCAGGTGGACTGTTAGCTCAGTTTAAAATACGATCTGTACTAAGGGATAGGATTAAAGCAGCTCAGAGCCGAGATCCTATTCTGGAAGAGCTTGCAGAGAATGTCAGAGCAGGGAAGTTCACTGATTTCACACTCGATGATGATGGTGTGTTGTGGATCAGTGGTAGATTGTGTGTTCCTGATGTGGATGATTTGAGAGAGGAGATTTTAGAGGAAGCACATTCTACAGCTTACAGCGTTCATCCTGGTGTTACTAAGATGTACCACAGTATCAGAGATTTATACTGGTGGGATGGATTGAAGAAGGATGTTGCTGATTATGTTGCTAAGTGCTTGACGTGTCAGCAAGTGAAAGCCGAACATCAGAAGCCTTCTGGGAAGCTTCAACCTCTTCCTATTCCCGAGTGGAAGTAGGAAAGGATAGCTATGGATTTTGTGGTCGGTTTACCTCGTTCGAAGGATGGATACGATTCCATCTGGGTGATTGTAGACAGATTGACGAAGTCTGCACATTTCTTGCCTGTGAGAGCCACATATTCAGTTGCTAGATTGGCGAAGTTGTACGTGAAGCATATTGTATGCCTTCATGGAGTACCTGTGTCCATTGTGTCAGACAGAGGTTCGGTGTTTACTTCTCGTTTTTGGCAGAAGTTGCAGGAAGCGATGGGCACTAGGTTGGATTTCAGTACTGCTTTTCATCCTCAGACAGATGGTCAGTCTGAGAGGACGATCCAGACACTGGAAGATATGTTGAGGATGTGTGTCTTGGATTTGGGAGGTAGCTGGGATGATCATTTGCCACTCGTTGAGTTTGCATATAATAACAGCTACCATAGCAGTATTGGCATGGCACCATATGAGGCGTTGTATGGAAGGAAGTGTAGATCCCCGTTGTGTTGGGATGAGATTGGTGAGAGAGTTTTGACTGGACCAGAGATGGTTCAAGATGCTACAGAGAAAGTCGCCGTGATCAAGCGTAGATTAGAGACCGCAGTTAGCAGACAGAAGAGTTATGCGGATCCTAGGCGCAGAGATGTGGAGTTTCAGGTTGAAGATTTCGTTTTTCTGAAAGTATCTCCGATGAAGGGTGTGATGAGATTTGGCAGGAAGGGTAAGTTAGCACCGAGATATATTGGACCGTTTGAGATTCTGGAAAGAGTTGGCATTGTTGCATATCGGTTGGATTTGCCTCCGAGTATGTCACAAGTGCATCCAGTATTTCATATCTCGATGTTGAGGAAGTATATCTCAGATCCTTCACACGTGTTGCAACCTGACAGTGTGGAAGTGAATGAAGATTTGACTTTTGTGGAAGAACCTGTGGCGATCGTAGATTATCAAGTTCGACAGTTGCGATCGAAGCAGATTCCGATGGTCAAGGTTTTGTGGCGTAGCGACAGAGTTGAAGAGCATACGTGGGAGACTGAAGCTGAGATGCGAGCTTCTTACCCGTATCTCTTTCCTTCCTGATTCTGTAATCTTGTTTTTAGAATTCGGGGACGAATTCTTGTAAGGGGGGAAGACTGTAATATCTCGTGTTTTTTAAAAATATTTTTACACTGTACCGAGATATGCAGTGTTAATAATTTCTGTACATTATATGATATTTTTACGAGTTAATATGTATTTAAAACCTATTTTAATTACGGTGTATTATTTTCAGTGTTTTACGTAAAATTTTCCCAAGACTTGCATTTCCGGGGAAATTTTCACGTAAACAATTTATTATTAATTATGTTAAATGTATTTACGGGTTTGCATGAACTCATACATATTTTTAAATTATTAAATAAAGCCTGTGTGTGTATATTTATTTAATTAGGGTTTATTATTACCCTAATATTTTATTATTTATTTATTATTATTTGATTATTTTATTTATTATTAAATTATTAAAATTTATTATTTTTTTTCTTTTTTCTTTTTTTTTTCTTTTTCTTTTCTTTTTTCTTTCTTTTTCTTTTCCTTTCTCTTTCCTTTTCTTTCTTTTTCTTTTTCTTCTTCTTCTTCTTCTTCTTCCCGTGGGGTGCCGCCGGACCACCAATCTTCTCACCGTCGTTTCTTCCTCATCCGGCCACCGTTTTCAACACCGCCGGTCTCTATTTTCTCCTTGAGCTCCGGTGAGTGTTATTCTAGCTTTTGTTTGAGCTAAAATGGTCTAGAATTGCTTAGGTTTTGAGTTGAATATTTCGGCCACTTTTGGTTTTTGATTTTTTTGAGCTTCAATTTGAATGATTCATGGAAACTTCCTTCACAAATGTTGTTCCTGGTAGCTTAATCCTCATGTATGAATTTTTGCAGAATTTTTGGAGGTTTTTTGGATTTTTGGGTATTTTTGAATATTTTAATATTATTTTCTAATTTTCGGAAATTAATTATTTAAATTATGAAATTGGAGTTTATGGTTGAATTAGGTGTTGAAATGAATTATAGAAATTTATTTGGAATTTTTATGAATTTCTAAGTATTTATTTTTAATTATTGAAGTTTATGTGATTTTGTAAAATTAAGTTAATTGTGTTGTTATTTGAATTTAATTGGTTAATTGGGTTTAATTATTGATATTATTGATAAATATGTTGAGAAAATTAATTTTGGATAATTGTATGATTTTTGGTGAATTTTTGAAGTAATTTAGGTATATATATATATATAGGGGTATTTTGGTAATTTTACCCTAAATTGTCTAAAAATGTAATTTAATTGGTTTTAATATTTATTTAAGGTATAAAAATGATTTCTACAAAATATCTAGTATTTTTAACTAATTAAAACTATTTTTCGTGAATTATTTTCAATTATATATATATAATATACGATTTTTCTAATAAAATGAGTTTTAATCGATTTTTATAGTGTTTCAAGATTTATTATGTAATTTCTACGTATGAAATGTATTTTTATGATTTAAGGATATTTTTGGTATATTCGAATATATATTCTGTGTTTGTGGATCCCGGTCGACAGATTGTAGTCTGGAGTCCGATCGAGGGGTTGTGATTGATTGTGGTGTTTATTTTTGAAGTGTATTTTCTTTGCAGGGTCGGCTCTACTCTTTTGAGTAGAGAGATGTCCGTTTTACAGGGAAGGTTCTGCCGAATTTTCGGTAGAATTCTCGTAAAACGTGATATCCAGTCGAACCCTAATTTCCGATTCTGTGTTGAATACTTTAGATTTAATTCTAGGATTCTGTTAGGGTTATTCTGATGTCGATTAATTATTTCTTGTTTAGTTGCGCCGAGACCGAGGGTTAGTGGACCAGGCCCATCGGACCTGTCTCGTGGAGCGCATTAGGTGAGTTACTATATTATATATATATGCTTAGGATGCATGATTTAGAAAATGCATGTTTTATTTTGATTAAATGTGCATAAATAACATGATTTATATTCAAGTATATTTTTGGTATATTTTTGGTATATAATAAATTATATACATGTTTTATTAATAAAAATATATTTAAAATGATTTTAAATATATTTTTAGTTTAATTCATGATTTGATTGAATTTATTTGACGTATATATACTCAAAATATACCTGGTTTATGTTTGGTATATTTTCGGTATATATATGGTTTATATTGTTGATTTATTTAAATTCATGCATCATGTATTTGTGAATGAATGTTTTATTATTTATCACTGAAGGATATCAATAGAACGTGCTACCTAGTGGGCAGCACTAGGACCGAGTACGTACCGGTGCGCCTATAGCTTTAGGCTATATTACTGACTATTTGTGGATATCGATTTGATTATGATTATTGATATGTGAGATGTGGTTTGTGGGTGTGATTGCTGGAGCTCGGTTGACCAAGTGTCTCAGGGCCAATCACACTGGCAGTCAGACTGCTGGAGCTCGGTTGACTTAGTGTCTCGGGGCCAGTCTACTGTCCATATGGATTAAGTGGATATATTTGGAATCAGTGAGCCTGTATGGCTAGAGTGTTGTTTAACACTATTCTTCTGAGGTTGCGATATTCTAGGGTTCTATGTGATCCTTCATAAATGTTGATTTTCAGACAAAATATATAAAATGATTTTTCTGCATCTGTATGAACTTGCCTGTATATATACATATTATATATATACTGTTGACTGTATGCATTATCACTTAGAGTGTATGTATATATACTATAGTAATTCACTCAGTGAGGTCTGACTCCCCTCCGTTGACTATTTTTCAGGAGAGTCAACTTCCTCAGACCTCAGTAGCAGGTCGATACGCCGGATTTCTTCCGCCCCGGCTTCTTTATGTAAATTGTCTACTTGAGTCTTATTTATTTTATCTAGACACTGCAATAGTTGTAAATTAAAGTATTGGATTTTATGTATTTGTTTTAAAGAGATGTATTATGTTAAAACTGGATTTGTATAAAGATTATACATTTATGAGATTATATATGCGATGTGATGAGTTTTGAATTATATCCAGTTGTTATGGATGATATTGTAATATTTATGATTTTATTTTCCGCTGCATATTATATTTTTATGGTTATTATTGCATTTTTATTTTATTTTTAGGCTTGCTACGGGTTCCGGATTCGAAAGAATTCCCGTTCCCTAGCGCCGGTCATGGCCCCTGTTTTGGGTCGTGACAAAATTAAACCTTAATTAAATAAATATATACACACATAAGCTTTATTTAGTATTTTAAAAATATGTATGAGTTCATGCAATTATGAAAATTCATTTAAAATAATTAAATGTAAATAGTTTACGTATCAATTTCCCCGAAAATGCAAGTCCCGGGAAAATTTTACGTAAAGCACTTAAAATAATAATAAACAATTAAAATTAGCTTTAATTAAATAGTAAACTCATAAAAATTTCATAAATATATACAAAAATTATTAACACTACATATCCCGATATAGTATAAAAATATTTAAAAACACGGGATATTACATTTATGTACTTAGGATATATCTTTTGTATATTTTTAAGAAAATGCATTTCATATTATTGTTACTCATTTAAATTGTTTTTAACCACATTAATGATTTATCTTTAGTTTATTTCATATTTTATTTGACATATATATACCCAAAATATACTGGCTATATTTTAGGTATATTTTTGGTATATATATATGGTTGATTTTATTATTATGAATATCGTTCCACATTAATTATTTTCAAAATAAATGATTTTTTCTAAGTGAAGGATATCAATAGAACATGCTTCCTAGTGGGCGACACTAGGGCCGTGTACGTATCAGTGCGAAAGAATAGGGTTGAGTGAGAGTTAATTTTGGGTGATTATAATTGATTTAATTGATTTGACTAAGATTAATGGTATGTTAGATAGTGTGATTGCGGGGCCAATCACACTGACTGTCAGACTGCTGGAGCTCGGTTGACTTAGTGTCTCGAGGCCAGTCTACTGTCCATAAGTGGATTGAATGATCTATTGGGTTGATTGAGATGTGAGGTGATAGATAGTGTGATTGCTGGAGGTCGGTTGACCAAGTGTCGCAGGGCCAATCACACTGATAGCTAGACTGCTGGAGCTCGATCGACTTAGTGTCTTGGGGCCAATCTGCTATCCAGTTTGGAATAACTGTTCTAGTTGAAATCAAGTGAGCCTGTATGGCTAGAGTGATGATGGGGTTGATTGGGGATTTCTATTATTAGGGTTCTATGGATCCTTCATGAATTAAAACAAATGTTTTCTACATTTAATATATTTATAAAGGCAGAGTTTGGCATTCGTGTGAAATGTGTGTATATACATATATATATATATATAAGAATGCCTGATTGTTACGGTTTAGTTTGCATGTATATATAGTATAATAATTCACTCAGTGAGGTCTGACCCCCCTCAATTATTTTTTTTCAGGAGATCCCATATCGTCAGACCTTAGTTGTAGAGTTCCTCGCCGGTGTTCTTCAATCCCGGCTATTTTATGCAAATGTATATTCGGAATTCTGATTTGTATTCTAGAAACTGCGGTAGTAGTGTTATTGTATCGGAAGAGTATTATATCGTTTTGATATTGTATACTCTGAAAAATTGTATTTGAAACTGTACGAATATGTATTCATTAATGAAAGGATTTGGAGCATTTATTTTATATATTGATTTGAGAATTTTTAATTCTATCGTACTTTTTATTTATTTATTGCATGATTTTATTTTCTAAGGCTTGCTACGGGATCCGGATTAGAAAGAATTCTCGTTTCCTAGCGCCGGTCATGACTTCTAGTTTGGATCGTGACACAAGAGCTTTCCAAATTTTAGAGGTAGAATTTAATCTGATTTAAGTGAGGAAATATTTCTTCTGAAATAGAAGATAAGAGCTAAGAAAACAAAAGTTGATCCTTAGTAAACTATTGAAGATAGGCGGGATTGGTTTCCGATACATTCGTTGCGGAATTAAAATTCTAATACATTCTTAGTAAATAAAATATACTATACTTATAAAAATTTATTTATGAATACATTATTTAGAATTCATTCAAAATGAAATAAATTTTTTTTTAGCAAAATTGAATTGTCTAAACATAATGGATTAAGCCTATTAATTATTTTGGTGAAAAGAACAAACTTTGGATATATATATATATATAGAGAGAGAGAGAGAGAGAGTGTGGTAACGGACTCATGCTGATGTCAGCATCTTCTCTCGAAGACGTTTGAGGAAGGGTACCAGTTGGTCTCTGTCTGGAAGATTTTCTTTGATGATGGGTGCTTCCTTGAAGTTGTTAGTCCATGCATGCAACCTTGGGAATTTGTCGGGTTCAAGTACTTTTACGCCTCCAACTTCTTCAACAACTCCTAGCCAGTGAGCAATACCACAGAAGGCAATGTCCACTATCCCGATTTTGTCTCCACTAAAATATTTCTTCACTGATCCCATTGCCTGTTCTTCAATGGTTTTTAGCATCTCCAAGGTCTCCTTCACTGCCTTTTCTTGCACTTCTCCACTCGTTCGGTTATTATCCACATTGTTGGTCCCTGTGATTAAGTGCCAATAACTAAGTACCAATATATATAAAAGCAATTATCACGCAAAGTTGAGTAATATCAATAAGGCTAAACCAATTCGTATAGGTTAAAATATTTACAACTTTAAATCAGCACCGTAAAAAGTTAGAATTTATAGGTAACCGCTAACACTAATAAATTAATAATTGTAATCATATAAGCACTGACAAGCAATATTGTACCATAATAAAAGATTAATAGATATGAAATAATAATTGTTTAAATTTGCATAATCAAATAATCATGATTATAATTTCTAAGCATGATGCCGGCACGCCTTTGACCAAATGGTCAAAATCTATAGCAAGCACCTAACTGACTCGGAGTCGAATCTCAATCCTTTTTCAATTTCTCCCATTTTTTACTGGCAAAAAAAAAATTTCTAACCAGATGAGAAATTTAACGTACCTTATCTTCAATAAATTGAACCCAAAACCTGGCCAGGGCTCTTTCATGAGGGTCACTGGGCAACAATGGGTTCTGGGGCCATGTCTCATCCAGGTACTCTAGTATTATCATGGACTCACAAATAGGCTTCCTACCATGGACCAGTACTGGTATTTTCTTGTGAACAGGGTTATACTGTAGAGTAAGGCACTTTTGTTGGACAGATCTTCTTCTATATATTCATATGGTATGTCCTTGAGTTTCAGAGCCCATTTCACTCTGCAACTATACGGACTAAGCCACATTCCATGTAATTTAACTTCAGCCATTTCTTGAGAGGTTTGTGTGCGAGTATGTTTGTGTTTGTGACTTTCTTCACCCAAATCACTCTGTTTTTTATACCCACAAATGGCATCATCTTTTGCTTGGACAGAAAGTTTGAGGGTCGAATTATTATTATTATTTTCAATAAAGTATTGTTCTTGTTTGAAATTTTATTCATTGATAGAATAGAAGTCTTGGAATGTGTTTTTTTTTTGTCTAATTGAGTTGGTAGAGAAGATTAGATCTAAGTATTCAAATTCCAATTGAATTCGATGCAAATTTTTTATTTTATTTTTATTTCTATTTAAACTGCCTAATCTCTAAAATTCACTAGACTATAATTAATTTGATCTGATTTGAGTAAAACTATAAAAAGTATTAGAGGTTTTTAACATTTAATTTTACACAACTATATTTATTAAAATTGAATTTAAAATATAGTTTAAAATATAGCATGTGCCTTACTGATAGATGCAATTCTATTTTAAAATATGTAGCAATGTAGAAAATGATAAAGTTGACAAAGACTAGCAATTTTTTTTATTTAATTTTCTAATGTCATATGCCTCGCCATGGGTGATGCTTATTCATGTATGTAGCTATTGTCTTCGCATCACTCTTTTCCAAAACTTGGCTCACTCAATAAATAAAAATCAAGTTAGGTATGTGTATTTTAAAAAAATAATACTATGAACTTATATAATTACTAAGATTTCAGTGTGGCATTTGGGGTTTTTATCAGTTTATTCATATCCAATTGTCATCTTTGGGTTATACTCTAAATGTGCAAAATCAGTACAGTGTAACATTAGGGAGATAAGCCCGGTTGAGTGGCCAAAATTTTGTGACATGTTATTCCAAGTGCTAGATTCAAATTTTTTAATCCCATTTTTAATGGGAAAAAATTATTAGATAGATTTAATATTTTTTAAAAATAAATAAATAATTTTAATTTAACATTAACTAATTGTGAATTTGTGGCGTACTATAAATTAATAATAGATATTTTATTTAAATGTTGTTCAAAAAAATTCTACTTAAATATTTAATAATAAAAAATAAAATAAAATAAAATAAAATTTTTTTAGGTTAATATTTTTATTAAGATAAAATAATAAATTAATTTATAACTAAATGTATTTCTAAAAAAATTATTCGGTTTATTAATTGTTTTTTAATATAAGTGAATAAAAATATTTTCACACATGTATATATATATATATATAACTGTAATATCCCGTGTTTTTAAAATATTTTTACCTGTACCGGGATATGCAGTGTTAATAATTTCTGTATATATATGCGATATTTTTACGAGTTAATATGTATTTAAAACCTATTTTAATTACTGTGTATTATTTTCAGTGTTTTACGTAAAATTTTCCGGGACTTGCATTTTCGGGGAAATTTTCACGTAAACAATTTATTATTAATTATATTAAATATATTTTCGGACTTGCATGAACTCATGTGTATTTTTAAAATACTAAATAAAGCCTGTGTGTGTATATATTTATTTAATTAGGGTTTATTATTACCCTAATATTTTATTAATTATTTATTTGTTTTATTGTTATTTAATTAATTTTATTTAGTATAAATTATTAAAATATTAAATTTTATGTGTGTGGTGTATATTTAATGTGTGTAATTTAATATTGTTTTATTATATGGTGTAAAGTATATATATATACATATATACATTAAAAATCAAAAGGATTGCCAAATTACCGTTTTGCCCCTCCCTCTCCTTCTTCTCTCCCGATCGCTCACCCTCACTGCGCCTCCCATTCCAGCACGTCGGACCGCCCCTCGTCGCCACCAGCTGCCGCCAACCTCCTTCCCCTTCCTTCCTCTTCCTCTCGACGTGACCAGGCCGCCAGAAGCCCGCTGGAACGCCCGGAATCCACCATGGCAGCAAGTTGAGCTTCTTGCCGTCAACGACGATTTCGGCCACCATTTCGTGCACCGCCTATCTTCATCGACTCCTTGAGCTCCGGTGATTCCAATTCTAAGCTTCTTTCGGCCTGAAATCAAGTGGATTTTGAGGTTTGAGCTAAAACTCAATTCGGTCACATTAGGGTTTTCGATTTTTTTGAGCTTCGAATTGATTGATTCATGAAAACTTCCTTCACAAATGTTGTTCCTAGTAGCTCAATCTACATGTATGAATTTTTGTAGAATTTTTGGAGATTTTTTGGATTTTTGGGGTATTTTTGAATATTTTAATATTATTTTCTAATTTTCGGAAATTACTTATTTAAATTATGAATTGGAGTTTATGGTTAAATTAGGTGTTGAAATGAATTATAGGAATTTATTTGGAATTTTTATGAATTTCTAAGTATTTATTTTGAATTATTGAAGTTTATGGAATTTTGGAAAAATTAGGTTAAATGTGTTTTATTTGAATTAATTGGTTAATTGAGTTTAATTATTGATATTATTGATAAATATGTTGAGAAAATTAATTTTGGATAATTGTATAATTTTTGGTGAATTTTTGAAGTAATTTAAGTATATTTATATATAGGGGTATTTTGGTAATTTTACCCTAAATTGTCTAAAAATGTAATTTAATTGGTTTTAATAATTATTTAAGGTATAAAAATGATTTATATAAAATATTTGGTATTTTTAACTAATTAAAACTATTTTTCGTGAATTATTTTCAATTATATATATAATTTACAGTTTTTTCTAATAAAATGAGTTTTTATCTGTTTTTACAGTGTTTTAAGGTTAATTATGTAATTTTTACCTATGAGATGTATTTCTATGTTGTAAGGATATTTTTGGTATATCTGGAATTATTCTGTGTTTGTGGACCCCGGTCGGTGGACTGTAGTTTGGAGTCCGACCGTGGGATTTTGATTGTGCCTTGTGTAGTTTCTCGAAGTGTGTTTCTTTGCAGGGTCGGCTCTACTCTTTTGAGTAGAGAGATGTCCGTTTTACAGTGGAGGTTCTGCCGGATTTTTGGTAGAATTATCGTAAAACGTGATGTCCAGTCGAACCCTAATTTCTGATTCTGTGTTTTAATACTCTAGATTGAATTCTAGGATTTCTGTTAGGTTTTATTCTAATGTCGGTTATTTATTGCTTGTTTAGTTGCGCCGAGACCGAGGGCTAGTGGACCAGGCCCGTCGGACCTGTCTCGTGGAGCGCATTAGGTGAGTTACTATACTATATATATATGCTTAGGATGCATGATTTAGGAATGCATGTTTTATGTTGATTAAATATGCATAAATAATTTGATTATTTCTTAAGTTTAAATTAAGTATATTTTTGGTTTATTTTTGGTATATATTAAATTATATGCATGTTTTGTAAACAAAATATACTTAAAATGATTTTAAATATATTTCCAACTTAATTTATAATTTGATTGAATTTATTTGACATATATATACTCGAAATATACCTGGTTTATGTTTGGTATATTTCTGGTATATATATATGGGTTATATTGTTATTTCATTTACATTCATGCATCATTTATTTTTGTGAATGAATGTTTTACATTATTAATGATGAAGGATATCAATAGAACGTGCTACCTAGTGGGCAACACTAGGACCGAGTACGTACCGGTACGCCTATAGCTTTAGGCTATGTTACTAACTATTGTGGATATTGGTTTGATATGATTATTGATATGTGTGAGATATAGTTTGGAGGTGTGATTGCTAGAGCTCGGTTGACCAAGTGTCTCGGGGCCAATCACACTGGCAGTCAGACTGCTGGAACTCGGTTGACTTAGTGTCTCGGGGCCAGTCTACTGTCTAAATGGATTAAGTGGATATATTTGGACTAAGTGAGCCTGTATGGCTAGAGTGTTGTTTAGCACTATTTTCTGAGGTTGCGATATTCTAGGGTTCTATGTGATCCTTCATAAAAGATGATTTTTAATGAAAATATATAAAATGATTTTATTGCATCTGTGTGCAATTGCCTGTATATATACATATTATATATATACTGTTGACTGTATGCATTATCACTTAGTGTGTATGTATATATATTATAGTAATTCACTCAGTGAGGTCTGACTCCCCTCCGTTGACTATTTTTCAGGAGAGTCAACTTCTTCAGACCTCAGTAGCAGGTCGATACGCCGGATTTCTTCCGCCCCGGCTTCTTTATGTAAATTATCTACTTGAGTCTTATTTATTTTATCTAGACACTGCAGTAGTTGTGAATTAAAGTATCGGATTTCATGTATTTTATTTTAAAGAGATGTATTATATTGAAACTGGATTTGTATTAAAAAGATTATATATGTGATGAGATGAGATGAGATTTAAATCCAGTTGATGTGAATAATATTATGATATTATGATTTTTATTTTCGCTGCATATTATATTGGTATTGTTACTATTGCATGATTTATTTTATTTTTAGGCTTGCTACGGGTTCCGGATTCGAAAGAATTCTCGTTCCCTAGCGCCCATGGCCCCTGTTTTGGGTCGTGACAATAACATTGTTAATCTTATAAATTATATAATTTTTTCAATTAAATCCTATAAGAATTTTTTTTTACAATCAAATTTTATAAATTTTTAAAAAACTTTCCATTAGTGTTATCTGTTAATCAAAATAATTATTTGTTAGTCATTTCTTAAAATCAAACATTTTTTCTTTACATTTCAATCCTAATTTTTTTTTAAAAAATGTCATTTTGATATTTTAAAAAATAATATTTGTATTTACTTATGTATGACTTATTTAATATACATATGAAATGTTGACAAGTCATTACGTTCAATTTTTTTTTTTTACCAAATCTGTTAGTGTCACGACCCAAAACAGGGGTCATGACCAGCACTAGGGAATGGGAATTCTTTCGAATCTGGAACTCGTAGCAAACCTAAAAATAAAATAAAATATGCAATAATAATAATAGCATAATTAAAATATTGTACAGTGGAAATAAAATCATAAATAATTAAATAATAATCCACCACGGGATTTAAATCAACAACTCATCTCGAATATATATAAATAAACTTTTAACACAAATCCAATTCAAATATTTAAAGTACATAACTCATACGAATATAATACAATATCCTTTTTCACTTTTTACAACTACTGCAGTGTCTAGATTAATAAAAATAAAACTCTAGTGATCAGTTTATATAATGAAGCCGGGGCAGAATAAATCTGGCGTAAGGGTCTGCTACTAAGGTCTGATGACAACAACTGTCCTGAAAAATAGTCAATGGAGGGGAGTGTCACGACCCAAAGCAGGGGCCATGACCGGCGCTAGGGAACGGGAAATTCTTTCGAATCCGGAACCCGTAGCAAGCCTAAAAAAAAATAAAATAAAACATGCAATAGTAATAACAATATATAATGCAGCGGAAATAAAAATCATAAATATAATATTAGCATATGCACCAACTGGATTTAAATCAAATCCTCATCATCACACATATATAAATCTTTTAATACAAATCCAGTTCAAATATAATACAACATCTCTTTAATAATTTAATGACTATAGCAGTGTCTAGATAAAATAAACCCAAGACTCAGATAAGCAGTTTACACAAAGAAGCCGGGGTGGAAGAAATCCGACGTATGGGCCTGCTACTAAGGTCTGAAGATGTTGACTCTCCTGAAAAATTAGTCAACGAAGGGGAGTCAGACCTCACTGAGTGAATTACTATAATATATATACATACACACTAAATGACAATGCATATATATATATATATATATTATATATATATATATATATATATATAATATGTATATATACAGGCAATACACATAGATGCAATAAAATCTTTTTATATATTTCATTGAAAATCATCTTTTATGAAGGATCAAATAGGACCTTATGATATCGAAGCCTCAAACAGTGTTAGACAACACTCTAACCATACAGACTCACTTAATCCAAATATATCCACTTAATCCATTTAGACAGTAGACTGGCCCCGAGACACTAAGTCAACCGAGCTCCAGCAGTCTGACTGCCAATGTGATTGGCCTCGAGACACTTGGTCAACCGAGCTCCAGTAATCACACCTCCAAACCATATCTCACACATCAAATAAATCAATTCCAATCAATATCCACAAATAGGTTAGTAATATAGCCTATTTGCGATAAGCGCACCGGTACGTACTCGGTCCTAGTGCTGCCCACTAGGTAGCACGTTCTATTGATATCCTTCATCATTAATAATATAAAACATTCATTCACAAATAAATGATGCATGAATTTAAATAAAATAACAATATAAACCATATATATATCGAAAATATACCAAAAGTAAACCAGGTATATTTCGAGCATATATACGTCAAATGAATCCAATCAAATTATAAATTAAGCTAGAAATATATTTAAAAATATTTTAAATATAATTTATTAACAAAACATGTATATAATTTAATATATACCAAAAGTAAACCAAAAATATACTTAAATACAAATCACATTATTTATGCATTTTAATCAAAATAAAACATATATTTCTAAATCATGCATCCTAAAGCATATATATATATAGTATAGTAACTCACAAATTAGTGCGCTCCACGAGATGGGTCTGACGGGCCTGGTCCATTAGCCCTCAGTCTCGGCGCAACTAAACAAACAATAAATAACCGACATTAGAATAAACCTAATAGAAAATCCTAGAATTCGATCTAGAGTATTAAACACAGAATTGAGATTAGGGTTCGATCGGATATCACGTTTTACGAGAATTCTACCAAAAATTCGACAGAACCTCCCCTATAAAACGGACATCTCTCTACTCAAAGAGTAGAGCCGACCCTGCAAAGAAACACACTTCGAAAAATAAGCTCAACACTCAACCACAACCCCTCGGTGGAACTCCAAACTACCGCCTACCGATCGGGGTCCACAAACATAGAATAATTCAGGAAATACCAAAAATACCCTTATAACATAGAAGTACATTTTATACGTAGAAATTACATAATTAACCTTTAAACACTGTAAAACCCGATAAAAACTCATTTTATTAGAAAAACCGTATATTATATATATAATTGAAAATAATTCACGAAAAATAGTTTTAATTAGTTAAAAATACCAAATAATGTGTAGAAATCATTTTTATACCTTAAATAACTATTAAAACCAATTAAATTACATTTTTAGCCAATTTAGGGTAAAATTACCAAAATACCCCTATATATATAAATATACTATAATCACTTCAAAAATTCACCAAAAATAGTATAATTATCCAAAATTAATTTTCTCAACATATTTATCAATGATATCAATAATTAAACTCAATTAACAAATTAATTTCAATTAAAAACACATTTAACCCTAATTTCCCAAAATTACATAAACTTCAATAATTCAATATAAATACATAAAAATTCCAAATAAATTCCTATAATTAATTTCAACACCTAATTTAACCATAAATCACAATTTCATAATTTATTTAATTAATTTCCGAAAATTAGAAAATAATATTAAAATATTCAAAAATCCAAATAATCTCCAAAAATTCCAAAAAAATTCACACATGTAGATTAAGCTACAAGGATCAACATTTGTGAAGGGAGTTTTCATGAATCAATCAATTTGAAGCTCAAAAAATCAAAAACCCTAATATGGCCAAAATGGAAAATTCGAAACCTAAGCAAATCAAGACCATTTCAGCTCAAACCAAAGCTAGAATTATACTCACCGAAGCTCAAGGAGAAGAAAGAGACCGGCGATGTCAACAACGGTTACCGGAATCATGGTCGACGGCGAGGAGAGGAAGTTTCGGCCAAATGGGGAAAATGGGAGCTAACCGGCGCCGGGGAAGGAGCTTGGGGCGGCGAAGCAACTGGCTGGGGAAGGTGGAGTTGCTGGCGGCACACCAATGGTAGGTGGTCAGGATTTACAGCGGGAGGGGGAGAAAGGACGGGCTCAGGAAGAAGAAGGAAGAAGAAGAAGAGAAAAGAAAAAGAAAAAGAAAAGAAAAAAGAAAAAAAATTAATAAAATATTTGGGAAAAATCACACACCACACACTTATTATAATAATTTAAAATTTAATAATAAATAAAATAATTAAATAACAATAAAATTAATAAACAAATAATAAAATATTAGGGTAATATATTAAACCCTAATTAAATAATTAATTACATGTATACACGGTGTTTAATATTTTAAAATATGTATGAATTCATGCAAGTCCATAAATATATTTAAAATAATTGATAATAAACTATTTACGTGAAAATTTCCCCGAAAATAAAAATCTCGGGAAAATTTTACGTAAAGCACTGTAAATAATACACAATAATTAAAATAGGTTTTAAATACATATCAACTCGTAAAAATATCATAATATATATACAAAAATTATTAACACTGCATATTCCGATGCAGTATTAAAATATTTAAAAACACGGGATATTACAGTCTTCCCCCCTTACAAGAATTCGTCCCTGAATTCCAGAAAACAGGATCAAGAAGGAAAGAGATATGGGTAAGAAGCTCGCATCTCAGCTTCAGTCTCCCACGTATGCTCCTCAACTCTATTGCTACGCCACATAACCTTGACCATCGAAATCTGCTTCGAACACAATTGTCGAACTTGATAATCAACGATCGCCACAGGTTCTTCCACAAATGTCAAATCTTCACTCACTTCTACACTGTCAGGCTGCAACACGTGTGAAGGGTCTGAGATATACTTCCTCAACATCGAGATATGAAATACTGGATGCACTTGTGACATACTCGGAGGCAAATCCAACCGATATGCAACAATGCCAACTCTCTCCAGAATCTCAAACGGTCCAATATACCTCGGTGCTAACTTACCCTTCCTACCAAATCTCATCACACCCTTCATCGGAGATACCTTCAGAAAAATAAAATCTCCAACCTGAAACTCCACATCTCTGCGCCTAGGATCCGTATAACTCTTCTATCTACTAACTGCGATCTCTAACCTGCGCTTAATCATGGTAACTTTCTCTGCAGCATCCTGAACCATCTCAGGTCCAATCAAAGCTCTCTCACCAATCTCATCCCAACTCAAAGGGGATCTACACTTCCTTCCATATAACGCCTCGTATGGTGCCATGCCAATACTGCTATGGTAGCTGTTATTATATGCAAACTCAACGAGTCCCAGCTACCTCCCAAATCCAAGACACACATCCTCAACATATCTTCCAGTGTCTGGATCGTCCTCTCAGATTGACCATCTGTCTGAGGATGAAAAGCAGTACTGAAGTCCAATCTAGTGCCCATCGCTTCCTGCAACTTTTACCAAAAATGAGAAGTAAACACCGAACCTCTATCTGACACAATGGACACAGGTACTCCATGAAGGCACACAATATGCTTCACGTATAACTTCGTCAATCTAGCTACAGAATAAGTGGCTTTCACAGGCAGGAAATGTACAGACTTCGTCAACCTGTCTACAATCACCCAGATGGAATCGTATCCATCCTTCGAACGAGGTAAACCAACCACAAAATCCATAACTATCCTTTCCCACTTCCACTCGGGAATAGGAAGAGGCTGAAGCTTCCCAGAAGGCTTATGATGTTCGACTTTCACTTGCTGACACGTTAGACACTTAGCAACATAATTAGCGACATCTTTCTTCAATCCATCCCACCAGTATAAATCTCTGATACTGTGGTACATCTTAGTAACACCTGGATGAACGCTGTAGGCTATAGAATGTGCTTCCTCTAAAATCTCTTCTCTCAAGTCATCCACGTCAGGAACACACAATCTGCCACTGATCCATAACACACCATCATCATCGAGTGTGAAATCAGTGAACTTCCCTGCTTTGACATTCTCTGCAAGCTCTTCCAGAATGGGATCTCGACTCTGAGCTGCTTTAATCCTATCCCTCAGTACATATCGTACTTTAAACTGAGCTAGCAGTCCACTTGATCTACTGATCTTCATCATCAGACCTTGATCCACCAACAGATGCAATTCCTGGATCAATGGTCTCCTCTCAACACCGATGTGAGCAAGATTGCCTGAGGACTTCCTACTCAAGGCATCTGCTACAACATTAGCCTTGCCTGGATGATATAGAATCTCACAGTCATAATCCTTCAATAATTCCAACCATCTTCTCTGCCTCAAATTCAAATCTCTCTGTTGGAAAATGTACTTAAGGCTCTTGTGATCAGTAAATATCTCACAAGTCACCCTGTACAAATAATGTCTCCAAATCTTCAAAGGAAAGATCACTACAGCCATCTCAAGGTCATGTGTAGGATAGTTCTGCTCATGCTTCTTTAACTGCCTCGAAGCATAGGCTATCACCCTTCCATTCTGCATCAACACACAACCAAGGCCAATTCTAGAGGCATCACAGTAAACTGTGAACTTATCCACACTATTAGGCAAAGTTAATACTAGCGCTGTGGTCAACTTCTCCTTCAATAACTAAAAACTATTCTCACAAGCTTCTGACCACTCGAATCTAACATTCTTCTCAGTCAAGCGAGTCATAGGGGCTGCTATTCTGGAAAAATCCTGCACAAACCGCCTATAATACCCGGCTAAACCCAGAAAACTCTGAATCTCAGAAACATAAGTCGGTCTAGGCCACTCAGATACTGCCTTAATCTTCTGTGGATCAACCTGAATACCTTTTTTAGACACTACATGTCCAAGAAAAGAAACACTCTCCATCCAGAAATCACACTTCAAGAATTTAGCATAAAGCTGATGATCTCTCAATGTCTGTAGTACAATCCTCAAATGATATACATGCTCCTCCATACTCCTCGAATATACCAGTATATCATCAATGAAGACTACCACAAACTGATCCACATACGGTCTGAATACCCTGTTCATCAGATCCATAAAAGCTGTTGGTGCAATGGTCAAACCAAAGGACATAACCAGGAACTCATAATGGCCATATCTAGTGCGGAATGTTGTCTTAGGAATATCAGCTTCACTGATCCGCAACTGATGATAACCCGACCTCAAATCAATCTTAGAAAAGAACTGTGCACCCTGTAGCCAGTCAAATAAGTCATCTATCCTCGGGAGAGGATACTTGTTCTTCACTATCACCTTATTCAACTCTCTGTAGTCAATGCACAGTCTCAGGGTACCATCCTTCTTCTTCACAAACAGGACCGGTGCACCCCAAGGAGAAACACTAGGTCTGATGAAACCTTTATCCAACAACTCTTGCAATTGTTCCTTCAACTCTTTCAACTCTGCAGGAGCCATTCTGTAGGGTGGCATAGATATAGGAGTAGTACCTGGTACCACATCTATACAGAACTCAATTTCTCTATGGGGTGGTAAACTTGGCAACTCCTCGGGAAAAACATCAGGAAACTCACAAGCAACAGGAACATCTGTGAGTGACAACTTCTCCACTGAAGTATCCCTGACCAATGCCAAATATCCCTAACAACCTTTCCTCAACAACTTCCTAGCCGTAATAGTAGAAATAAGATTCTGAGGTGCTGAACTCCTATCACCCACAAACTTAAACTCTTCTTCACCAGGAATTCTGAAAGTCACCTCTTTATTCCTGCAATCTACCACGACATAGTGCTAAGATAACCAATCCATTCCCAAAATAACATCAAACTCCATCACATCCAACAAAATCAAATCAGCGGGTAATTCTCTACCTCCCATGAGAACTGGACAACCAGAAAGAACAATATCGGTGTCCAAGGAATTGCTCAAAGGAGTGGCAATGGACAAAGAAAAAGCCATCCTCGAAGCTTGCCAACAAGATTTAGAAGAAAAAATAGGAGAAACAAACGAATGTGTGGCACCCGGATCAAACAAAACCCATGCATCCAGGTAACAAACAGAAACAATACCTGCCATGACTGCATTAGATGCTTGAGCATCCTGCTGAGTGAGATGAAAGACTCTGGCCTGACCTCGACCTCCCTGCTGACTGGTAGAAGCCTGGCCAATACCTCTGGCACCTCCTCTAGTACCTCTACCATGACTCTGCTGTGGAACAAGTTGAGTGGAACTCTGATGCTGGGCTGGTGGCAACTGAAATGGCACGGGTGCAGTACTAGCAATCGACTGCTGTGGGAATTGTAGAATCTGCGGCTGTTGATACCCCGAGTAAGGACATGATCTGGCAAAATGTCCTGTCTGCCCGCATCTGAAGCATGTCAGTGGTGTCAGATAACACGATCTTTGATGGGCTCTACCATAAGTCTGGCAAACACTGGCCACTGATCCAGAACTACGACCACTGCTGCTGCTCAAAGCACCTGACCCAAATCTGAACGATCTACGTTGACCTCCACGACCATGTCTACTGCTCCGATGCACTCGCTGCTGCTGCCTCTGAATCTGCTGAGTCGGACCTCACTGCTGACTACTCAAACTAACATGAAAACTCGAATACGGAGTAGCCTGCAATCCACTCGACTGAACTCCCAACTGGTAGTAATCAGGCATCGCTCCCTGCCTAACTAGCCTCAGCTCAATCTCCTTGGCTAACTTAATCATAAACTCGAGAGTAAGGCCTGCTGTAGGCATACCAGTAAAAGCAGAACCCAAACCAGTAACGTATGTAGTGACCGCGAAATACTGATCTCGCATCAAGTCCTCTGTATATCTACCCAAACGAAGAAACTCTCGGGTGTACTCCTCTACTGATCGATCACCACGAGAAATACTGGTCAATCGAAGATGATAGCTCATACGAAGAGGCTCTGGATAAAATCTCCTCATAAATTGCTCTCGAAACTGAGCCCAAGTCATCGTCATCATATAAGGGTGGATCATCTGAATAAACCAATCTAGGGCTGGTCCCTCAACAGACAACTCGACGATTATGATCCGCTGGTACTCGGTATGAGCAGTCTGAGTCCAAGTCTCGATCGCGTGCAGGAAATCTAACGGATCAGAAGTACCATCGAAAGTAATTCTGCTAACTCGGGCATAGAACAAAGCTGCCTCAGGGTCAGACATACCCTGCTGATAGGCAGGCTGAACAACTGGATGAACAGGAACATCAAATTCAGGCTCAACAGGCTCCTCGTCCTGTAACTCTCTCTGCCTATGGCAACCTGTCGCTCCTCGAGGTCTACCTCTGCCACGACCTCTATGTCAAACTGGTTGCTCATGAGGTAAAACCTCATCCTGAAAAGACTCATCATCCTCGGCCTCAACGACCGGTGGAGCGATATGCGCTCACCTCCTCATACTGAAAAGAAAAATGGAAAGATTCAGACAAAACAGACAACGGAGGAATAACGCAGAAAACTAAGCAAGGAATACTTATCAAGACATACTCGAACCTAATTCACTGCAGTAGTCCAACAGAAAACACAACTCTGAAAACTAGGGCCACTACTCACACAACTAAGCCCTGACAGAACTCCGCTCTGATACCAACTTTGTCACGACCCAAAACAGGGGCCATGACCGGCGCTAGGGAACGGGAAATTCTTTCGAATCCGGAACCCGTAGCAAGCCTAAAAAAAATAAAATAAAACATGCAATAGTAATAACAATATATAATGCAACGAAAATAAAAATCATAAATATAATATTAGCATATGCACCAACTGGATTTAAATCAAATCCTCATCATCACATATATATAAATCTTTTAATACAAATCCAGTTCAAATATAATACAACATCTCTTTAATAATTTAATGACTACAGTAGTGTCTAGATAAAATAAACCTAATACTCAGATAAGCAGTTTACACAAAGAAGCCGGGGTGGAAGAAATCCAGCGTATGGGCCTGCTACTAAGGTCTGAAGATGTTGACTCTCCTGAAAAATTAGTCAACGGAGGGGAGTCAGACCTCACTGAGTGAATTACTATAATATATATACATACACACTAAATGACAATGCATACAGTCAATAGAGTATATATATAATATGTATATATACAGGCAATACACATAGATGCAATAAAATCTTTTTATATATTTCATTGAAAATCATCTTTTATGAAGGATCAAATAGAACCCTATGATATCGAAGCCTCATACAGTGTTAGACAACACTCTAGCCATACAGGCTCACTTAATCCAAATATATCCACTTAATCCATTTAGACAGTAGACTGGCCCCGAGACACTAAGTCAACCGAGCTCCAGCAGTCTGACTGCCAGTGTGATTGGCCCCGAGACACTTGGTCAACCGAGCTCTAGCAATCACACCTCCAAACCATATCTCACACATCAAATAAATCAATTCCAATCAATATCCACAAATAGGTTAGTAATATAGCCTATTTGCCATAAGCGCACCGATACGTACTCGGTCCTAGTGCTGCCCACTAGGTAGCACGTTCTATTGATATCCTTCATCATTAATAATATAAAACATTCATTCACAAATAAATGATGCATGAATTTAAATAAAATAACAATATAAACCATATATATACCGAAAATATTCCAAAAGTAAACCAGGTATATTTCGATCATATATACGTCAAATGAATCCAATCAAATTATAAATTAAGCTAGAAATATATTTAAAAACATTTTAAATATAATTTATTAACAAAACATGTATATAATTTAATATATACCAAAAGTAAACCAAAAATATACTTAAATACAAATCACATTATTTATGCATTCTAATCAAAATAAAACATATATTTCTAAATCATGCATCTTAAAGCATATATATATATAGTATAGTAACTCACAAATTAATGCGCTCCACGAGATGGGTCCGACGGGCCTGGTCCACTAGCCCTCGGTCTTGGCGCAGCTAAACAAACAATAAATAACCGACATTAGAATAAACCTAATAGAAAATCCTAGAATTCGATCTAGAGTATTAAACACAGAATTGAGATTAGGGTTCGACCGGATATCACGTTTTATGAGAATTCTACCGAAAATTTGATAGAACCTCCCCTGTAAAATGGACATCTCTCTACTCAAAGAGTAGAGCTGACCCTGTAAAGAAACACACTTCGAAAAACAAGCTCAACACTCAACCACAACCCCTCGGTCGGACTCCAAACTACCGTCTACCGACCGGGGTCCACAAACAAATAATAATTCAGGAAATACCAAAAATACCCTTATAACATAGAAGTACATTTTATACGTAGAAATTACATAATTAACCTTTAAACACAGTAAAAACCGATAAAAACTCATTTTATTAGAAAAACCGTATATTATATATATAATTGAAAATAATTCACGAAAAATAGTTTTAATTAGTTAAAAATACCAAATAATGTGTAGAAATCATTTTTATACCTTAAATAACTATTAAAACCAATTAAATTATATTTTTAGCCAATTTAGGGTAAAATTACCAAAATACCCCTATATATATAAATATACTATAATTACTTCAAAAATTCACCAAAAATAGTATAATTATCCAAAATTAATTTTCTCAACATATTTATCAATGATATCAATAATTAAACTCAATTAACCAATTAATTTCAATTAAAAACACATTTAACCATAATTTCCCAAAATTACATAAACTTTAATAATTCAAAATAAATACATAAAAATTCCAAATAAATTCCTATAATTCATTTCAACACCTAATTTAACCATAAATCACAATTTCATAATTTATTTAATTAATTTTTGAAAATTAGAAAATAATATTAAAATATTCAAAAATACCCAAAAATCCAAATAATCTCCAAAAATTCCACAAAAATTTACACATGTAGATTAAGCTACAAGGATCAACATTTGTGAAGGGATTTTTCATGAATCAATCAATTTGAAGCTCAAAAAATAAAAAACCCTAATATGGCCGAAATGGAAAATTCGAAACTTAAGCAAATCAAGACCATTTCAGCTCAAACCAAAGCTAAAATTACACTCATCGGAGCTCAAGGAGAAAAAAGAGACCGACGGTGTCAAAAACAGTGGCCGGAATCGTGGTCGACGGCGAGGAGAGGAAGTTTCGGCCAAATGGGGAAAATGGGAGCTAACCAGCGCCGGGGAAGGAGCTTGGGGCGGCGGAGCAGCTGGCTGGGGAAGGTGGAGCTACTGGCAGCACACCGACGGCAGGTGGTTGGGATTTGCAGCGGGAGGGGGAGAAGGGACGGGCTCGGGAAGAAGAAGGAAGAAGAAGAAGAAGAGAAAAGAAAAAGAAAAAGAAAAGAAAAAAGAAAAAGAAAAAAAGAAAAAAAATTTAATAAAATATTTGGGAAAAATCACACACTTATTATAATAATTTAAAATTTAATAATAAATAAAATAATTAAATAACAATAAAATTAATAAACAAATAATAAAATATTAGTGTAATATATTAAACCCTAATTAAATAATTAATTACATGTATACATGGTGTTTAATATTTTAAAATATGTATGAATTCATGCAAGTCCGTAAATATATTTAAAATAATTGATAATAAATTATTTATGTGAAAATTTCCCCGAAAATAAAAATCTCAGGAAAATTTTACGTAAAGCACTGTAAATAATACACAATAATTAAAATAGGTTTTAAATACATATCAACTCGTAAAAATATCATAATATATATACAAAAATTATTAACACTGCACATCCCGATGCAGTATTAAAATATTTAAAAACACGAGATATTACAGGGAGTCAGATCTCACTGAGTGAATTACTATAATATATATGCATGCATACTAAATGACAATGCACACAGTTAATAATATATATATTACATATGTATACAAGCAAATACACACAGATGCAATAAAATCATTTTATATATTTTTATTAAAAATCACAGTTTATGAAGGATCAAATAGAACGCTAGAAAATCGCAACCTCAAAACAATGTTAGACAACACTCTAGCCATACAGGCTCACTTATTCCAAATATATTCAATTATTTCATTTGGACAGTAGACTGGCCTCGAGACACTAAGTCAACCGAGCTCCAGCAGTCTGACTGTCAATGTGATTAGCCCCGAGACATTTGGTCAACTGAGCTATAAGCGTACATCAAATAATATCTCACACATCAAATAATCAAATCCCATCAATATCCACAAATGGTTAGTAATGTAGCCTAAATGCTATAAGTGTACCGGTATGTACTCGATCCTAGTGCTGCCCACTAGGTAGCACTTTCTATTGATATCTTTCATTTAAATATAAAATGTACATTCATAAAAATAAATAAGGCATGTAATGGAATAAAATCTCAACATAAATCATATATATACTAAAAATATACCAAAAGTAAATCAGGTATATTTCGAGTATATATACGGCAAATAAATCTGATTTAATTTACAAAGTAAGTTAGAAATATATTCAAAAACATTTTAAACAAAATTCATTAATAAAACATGCATATAATTTAAAATATACCAAAGATAAACCAAAAATAAACTAAAAATAAACTTAAGTACTAATTAAACCATTATGCATATTTAATCAAAATAAAACATATATTTCTAAAATCATGCACCCTAGAGCATATATATATAAGATAGCAACTCACTATTATTGCGCTCCTCGAGATGGATCCGACGGGCTTAGTCCACTAGGCCTCTATCTCGACGCAACTAAGCAAACAAATGACAACAGAAATCAGAATAAATCTAACAAAGGTTCTAAAAGACTCGATCTAGAATACTAGAGACAGAATTAGGATTAGAACTCGACCGGATATCACGTTTTACGAGAATTCTACCAAAAATTCGGCAGAACCTTCCCTGTAAAATGGAAATCTCTCTACTCAAAGAGTAGAGTCGGCCCTGTAAAGAAACGCACTCCGAAAATACACAGAATACACAACTACAATCCCTAGATCGGACTCCAATTACAAATCACCTATCACGACCCAAAACAGGGGCCATGACCGGCGCTAGGAAACGGGAATTCTTTCGAATCCGGAACCCGTAGCAAGCCTAAAAATAAAATAAAGCATGCAATAACAATAATAATCATATAATATGCAGCGGAAATAAAAATCATAATATTATAATATCATCCACTTAATCCAATTAGACAGTAGACTGGCCCCGAGACACTACGTTAACCGAGCTCCAGCAGTCTGACTGCCAGTGTGATTGGCCCCGAGACACTTGGTCAACCGAGCTCCAGCAATCACACCCAAACCACATCTCACATATCAAATAATCATATCAAATCAATATCCACAAATAGTTAGTAATATAGCCTAAAGCTATAGGCGTACCGGTACGTACTCGGTCCTAGTGCTGCCCACTAGGTAGCACGTTCCATTGATATCCTTCATTAATAATATAAATCATTCATTCACAAAAATAAATGATGCATGAATATAAATGAAACAACAATATAAACCATATATATACCGAAAATATACCAAACATAAATCAGGTATATTTCGAGCATATATACGTCAAATAAATCCAATCAAATCATGAATTAAACTAAAAATATATTTAAAAACATTTTAAATATATTTTATTTACAAAACATGTATATAATTTATTATATACCAAAAATATACTTGAATATAAATCACATTATTTATGCATATTCAGCCAAAATAAAACATGCATTTTCTAAATCATGCATCCTAAGCATATATATATAATATAGTAACTCATCTAATGCGCTCCACGAGACAGGTCCGACGGGCCTGGTCCACTAGCCCTCGGTCTCGACGCAACTAAACAAGCAATAAATAACCGACATTAGAATAAACCTAACAGAAATCCTAGAATTCAATCTAGAGTATTTAACACAGAATCGAAAATTAGGGTTCGACTGGATATCACATTTTACGAGAATTCTATCGAAAATTCGGCAGAACCTCCCCTGTAAAACGGACATCTCTCTACTCAAAAGAGTAGAGCCGACCCTGCAAAGAAACACACTTCGAAAAACGAGCTCAACACAATCAAAATCCCACGGTCGGACTCCAAACTACAGTCCACCGACCGGGGTCCACAAACACAGAATAATTCCAGATATACCGAAAATATCCTTAAATCACAGAAATACATTTTCATAGGTAGAAATTACATAATTGACCTTGAAACACTATAAAAACCGATTAAAACTCATTTTATTAGAAAAACCGTATATTATATATATAATTGAAAATAATTCCCAAAAAATAGTTTTAATTAGTTAAAAATACTAAATAATTTGTAGAAATCATTTTTATACCTTAAATAAATATTAAAACCAATTAAATTACATTTTTAGACAATTTAGGGTAAAATTACCAAAATACCCCTATATATATAAATATACTTAAATTACTTCAAAAATTCACCAAAAATCATACAATTACCCAAAATTAATTTTCTCAACATATTTATCAATAATATCAATATATAAACTCAATTAACCAATTAATTTCCATTAAAAACACATTTAACCTAATTTTTCCAAAATTACATAAACTTCAATAATTAAAAATAAATACTTAGAAATTCATAAAAATTCCAAATAAATTCCTATAATTCATTTCAACACCTAATTTAACCATAAACTCCAATTTCATAATTTAAATAATTAATTTCCGAAAATTAGAAAATAATATTAAAATATTCAAAAATACCCAAAAATCCAAACAATCTCCAAAAATTCTACAAAAATTCATACATGAAGATTAAGCTACTAGGAACAACATTTGTGAAGGAATTAAGCATGAATCAATCAAGAACAATTCGAAAAAAATCGAAAACCCTAATAGGCCGAATTTGACAAATCGAAACCTAAGCAATTCTAGACCATTTTAGCTCAAACCAAAGCTGGAATAACACTCACCGGAGCTCAAGGAGAAGAAAGAGACCGGCGGTGTCGAAAACGGTGGCCGGAGGAGGGAGAAACGGCGGTAGCTCGACTTTCGGCCTCTAAAGCTAATTCCGGCCAAAACTCGTCGGGAAAGGGGCTACTGGCGGCGGGGAACGGCTGGAGGCGACGGTGGCAAGCCGAGAGGCACACCAACGGTGAAGGAATGGCAGTTGCAGCGGTGAGGGATGGTGGTCGGGCGTCGGGCGTGGGAAAGAAGAAGGAGAAGGAGTCGGGGGCAAATGTGTAATTTGGCAAATTCTTTTGATTTTTAATGTATATATGTATATATATATATATTATACTATATATTAAAATAATATTAAATTACACACATCAAATATACACCACACACATAAAAATATTAATATTTTAATAATTTATACCAAATAAAATTAATTAAATAACAATTAAAACAATTAAATACTTAATAAAATATTAGGGAAATAATAAACCCTAATTAAATAAATATACACACACCGACTTTATTTAATAATTTCAAAATATGTATGAGTTCATGCAAGTCCGTAAATACATCTAAAATAATTAATAATAAATTATTTACGTGAAAATTTCCCCGAAAATGCAAGTCCCGGGAAAATTTTACGTAAAACACTGAAAATAATACACCGTAATTAAAATAGGTTTTAAATACATATTAACTCGTAAAAATATCATATAAAATACAGAAATTATTAACTCTGCATATCCCGGTACTGTGTAAAAATATTTTAAAAAAACACGGGATATTACAGTCTTCCCCCCTTACAGGAATTCGTCCCCGAATTCCAAAAGATAAGATCAAGAAGGAAAGAGATACGGGTAAGAAGCTCGCATCTCAGCTTCAATCTCCCACGTATGCTCTTCAACTCTGTCGCTACGCCACAGAACCTTGACCATCGAAATCTGCTTCGATCGCAACTGTCGAACTTGAAAATCTACGATCGCCACAGGTTCTTCCACAAACGTCAAATCTTCATTCACTTCTACACTGTCGGGCTGCAACACGTGTGAAGGATCTGAGATATACTTCCTCAACATCGAGATATGAAATACTGGATGCACCTGTGACATACTCGGAGGCAAATCCAACCGATATGCAACAGTGCCAACTTTCTCCAGAATCTCAAACGGTCCAATATATCTCGGTGCTAACTTACCCTTCCTGCCAAATCTCATCACACCCTTCATCGGAGATACTTTCAGAAAAATGAACTCTCCAACCTGAAACTCCACATCTCTACGCCTAGGATCCGCATAACTCTTCTGTCTGCTAACTGCGGTCTCTAATCTGCGCTTAATCACGGCGACTTTCTCTGCAGCATCCTGAACCATCTCTGGTCCAGTCAAAGCTCTCTCACCAATCTCATCCCAACTCAACGGGGATCTACACTTCCTTCCATACAATGCCTCATATGGTGCCATGCCAATACTGCTATGGTAGCTGTTATTATATGCAAACTCAACAAGCGACAAATGATCATCCCAGCTACCTCCCAAATCCAAGACACACATCCTCAACATATCTTCCAGTGTCTGGATCGTCCTCTCAGACTGACCATCTGTCTGAGGATGAAAAGCAGTACTGAAATCCAACCTAGTGCCCATCGCTTCCTGCAACTTCTGCCAAAAACGAGAAGTAAACACCGAACCTCTATCTGACACAATGGACACAGGTACTCCATGAAGGCACACAATATGCTTCACATACAACTTCGCCAATCTAACAACTGAATATGTGGCTTTCACAGGCAAGAAATGTGCAGACTTCGTCAACCTGTCTACAATCACCCAAATGGAATCGTATCCATCCTTCGAACGAGGTAAACCGACCACAAAATCCATAGCTATCCTTTCCCACTTCCACTCGGGAATAGGAAGAGGCTGAAGCTTCCCAGAAGGCTTCTGATGTTCGGCTTTCACTTGCTGACACGTCAAGCACTTAGCAACATAACCAGCAACATCCTTCTTCAATCCATCCCACCAGTATAAATCTCTGATACTGTGGTACATCTTAGTAACACCCGGATGAACGCTGTAGGCTGTAGAATGTGCTTCCTCTAAAATCTCTTCTCTCAAGTCATCCACATCAGGAACACACAATCTACCACTGATCCACAACACACCATCATCATCGAGTGTGAAATCAGTGAACTTCCCTGCTCTGACATTCTCTGCAAGCTCTTCTAGAATAGGATCTCGGCTCTGAGCTGCTTTAATCCTATCCCTTAGCACAGATCGCACTTTAAACTGAGCTAACAATCCACCTGATCTACTAATCTTCATCATCAGACCTTGATCCACCAACAAATGTAACTCCTGGATCAATAGTCTCCTCTCAACACCGATGTGAGCAAGACTACCTGAAGACTTCCTACTCAAGGCATCTGCTACCACGTTAGCTTTACCCGAATGGTAAAGAATCTCGCAATCATAATCCTTCAACAATTCCAACCATCTTCTCTGCCTCAAATTCAAATCTCTCTGCTGGAAAATGTACTTAAGGCTCTTGTGATCAGTAAATATCTCACAAGTCACCCCGTACAAATAATGTCTCCAAATCTTCAAAGCAAAGATCACTGCAGCCATCTCTAGGTCATGTGTGGGATAGTTCTGCTCATGCTTCTTCAACTGTCTTGAAGCATAGGTTATCACCCTTCCATTCTGCATCAACACACAACCAAGACCAATTCTAGAGGCATCACAGTAAACTGTGAACTTATCCACACTATTAGGCAAAGCTAATACTGGCGCTGTGGTCAACTTCTCCTTCAACAACTGAAAACTATTCTCACAAGCTTCTGACCACTCGAATCTAACATTCTTCTGAGTCAAGCGAGTCATAGGGGCTGCTATCCTGGAAAAATCCTGCACAAACCGCCTATAATACCCGGCTAAACCCAGAAAACTCCGAATCTCCGTAACCGAAGTAGGTCTAGGCCACTCAGATACTGCCTCAACCTTCTGTGGATCAACCTGAATACCTTCTTTAGACACTACGTGTCCAAGAAAAGAAACACTCTCCATCCAGAAATCACACTTCGAGAATTTAGCATAAAGCTGATGATCTCTCAGTGTCTGTAGTACAATCCTCAAGTGATATACATGCTCTTCCATACTCCTCGAATATACCAGTATATCATCAATGAAGACTACTACAAACTGATCCACATACGGTCTGAATACTCTGTTCATCAGGTCCATGAAAGCTGCTGGTGCATTAGTCAAACCAAAAGACATCACCAGAAATTCATAATGACCATATCGAGTACGGAATGCTGTCTTAGGAATATCGGATTCACTGATCCGCAGCTGATGATAACCCGACTTCAAGTCGACCTTAGAAAAGAACTGTGCACCCTGTAACTGATCAAACAAATCATCTATCCTCGGGAGAGGATACTTGTTCTTCACCGTCACCTTATTCAACTCTCTGTAGTCAATGCACAGTCTCAGGGTACCATCCTTCTTCTTCACAAACAGGACTGGTGCACCCCAAGGAGAAACACTAGGTCTAATAAAACCCTTCTCCAACAACTCTTGCAACTGCTCCTTCAACTCTCTCAACTCTGCAGGAGCCATACGATAGGGTGGCATAGATATAGGAGTAGTACCTGGTACCACATCTATACAGAACTCAATCTCTCTGTGAGGTGGTAAACCTGGTAACTCCTCGGGAAAAACATCAGGAAACTCACAAGCAACAGGAACATCTGTGAGTGACAACTTCTCCACTGACGTATCCCTAACCAATGCCAAATATCCCTGGCAACCTTTCCTCAACAACTTCCTAGCTGCAATAGCAGAAATAAGATTCTGAGGTGCTGAACTCCTATCACCAATAAACTTAAATTCTACTTCACCAGGAATTCTAAAAATCACCTCCTTATTCCTGCAATCTACCACGGCAAAGTGCTGAGACAACCAATCCATTCCCAAAATAACATCAAACTCCATCACATCCAACAAAATCAAATCAGCGGGTAATTCTCTATCTCCCACGAGAACTGGACAACCAGAAAGAACAATATCGGCGTCCAAGGAATCACTCAGAGGAGTGGCAACAGACAAAGGAAAAGCCATCCTCGAAGCTTGCCAACAAGATTTAGAAGCAAAAACAAGAGAAACAAACGAATGCGTGGCACCCGGATCAAACAAAACCAAAGCATCCAGGTAACAAACAGAAAGAATACCTGCCACGACTGCATTAGATGCCTGAGCATCCTGCTGAGTCAGATGGAAGACTCTGGCCTGACCTCGACCTCCCTGCTGACTGGTAGAAGCCTGGCCAACGCCTCTGGCACCTCCTCTAGTGCCTCTACCACGACTCTGCTGTGGAACAAACTGAGTAGAACTCTGATGCTGGGCTGGTGGCAACTGAAATGGCACGGGTGCTGCACTAGCAATCGACTGCTGTGGGAATCGCGAAATCTGCTGCTGCTGATACCCGGAATAAGGACACGATCTGGCAAAATGTCCTGTCTGCCCACATCTGAAACATGTCAGTGGTGTCAGATAACATGGTCCCTGATGGACTCTACCACAAGTCTGACAAACACTGGCCGCTGATCCAGAACTACGACCACTGCTGCTGCTCGAAGCACCTGACCCAAATCTGAATGATCTACGCTGACCTCCACGGCCATGTCTACTGCTCCGATGCACTCGCTGCTGCTGTCTCTGACTCTGCTGAGTCGAACCTCGCTGCTGACTACTCGAACCAACATGAAAACTCGAATATGGAGTAGCCTGCGATCCACTCGACTGAACTCCCAACTGGTAATAATCAGGCATCGCTCCCTGCCTAACTAATCTCAGCTCAATCTCCTTAGCTAGCTCAATCACAGACTCCAGAGTAAGACCTGCTGTAGGCATACCAGCAAAAGCTGAACCCAAACCAGTAACATAGGTAGTAACAGTGAAATACTGATCTCGCATCAGATCTTCAGCATATCTACCCAGACGAAGAAACTCTCGGGTATACTCCTTTACAGATCGATCTCCATGAGAAATACTAGTCAAACGAAGACGATAGCTCAAACGAAGAGGCTCTGGACAAAATCTCCTCATGAATCGCTCTCGAAACTGAGCCCAGGTCATCGTCATCATATAGGGCTGGATCATCTGAATGAACCAATCCAAGGCTGGTCCCTCAACAGACAACTCAACGATCATGATCCTCTGGTACTCGGTATGAGCAGTCCGAGTCCTAGTCTCAATCGCATGCAGAAAATCTAAAGGATCAGAAGTACCATCAAAAATAATCCTGCCAACTCTGGCATAGAACAAAGCTGCCTCAGGGTCAGACATACCCTGCTGATAGGCAGGCTGAACAGGCTGAACAACTGGAGGAACAGGAACATCAAACTCAGGCTCAACAGGCTCCTCGTCCTGTAACTCTCTCTGCCTACGGCGACCTGCCACTCCTCGAGGTCTACCTCTGCCACGACCTCTACGTCTAACTGGCGGCTCAGGAAGTAAAACCTCATCCTGAAAAGACTCATCATCCTCGGCCTCAACGACCGGTGGAGCGACACGCGCTCGCCTCCTCATTCTGAAAAGACAAACGGAAAGATTCAGACAAAACAGACAACGGAGGAATAACGCTGAAAACTACAGCAAGGAATACTTATCAAGACATACTCGAACCTAATACACTGCAGTAGTCCAACAGAAAACACAACTTTAAAACTAGGGCCACAACTCACATAACTAAGCCCTGACACAGAACTTCACTCTGATACGAACTTCGCTCTGATACCAACTTTATCACGACCCAAAATAGGGGCCATGACCGGCGCTAGGGAACGGGAATTCTTTCGAATCCGGAACCCGTAGCAAGCCTAAAAATAAAATAAAGCATGCAATAACAATAATAATCATATAATATGCAGCGGAAATAAAAATCATAATATCATAATATCATCCATCTCAACTGGATTTAATTCAAAACTCATCTCATCACATATATGTATATAATCTTTAATGCAAATCCAGTTTCAATATAATACATCTCTTTAAAATAAAGTACATAAAATCCCATACTTTAATTCATAACTACTGCAGTGTCTAGATAAAATAAATAAGACTCAAGTAGACAATTTACATAAAGAAGCCGGGGCGGAAGAAATCCGGCGTATCGACCTGCTACTGAGGTCTGAGGAAGTTGACTCTCCTGAAAAATAGTCAACGGAGGGGAGTCAGACCTCACTGAGTGAATTACTATAATATATATACATACACACTAAGTGATAATGCATACACTCAACAGTATATATATATATCATGTTGACTGTATGCATTATCACTTAGTGTGTATGTATATATATTATAGTAATTCACTCAGTGAGGTCTGACTCCCCTCCGTTGACTATTTTTCAGGAGAGTCAACTTCCTCAGACCTCAGTAGCAGGTCGATACGCCGGATTTCTTCCGCCCCGGCTTCTTTATGTAAATTGTCTACTTGAGTCTTATTTATTTTATCTAGACACTGCAGTAGTTGTGAATTAAAGTATGGGATTTTATGTACTTTATTTTAAAGAGATGTATTATATTGAAACTGGATTTGCATTAAAGATTATATACATATATGTGATGAGATGAGTTTTGAATTAAATCCAGTTGAGATGGATGATATTATGATATTATGATTTTTATTTCCGCTGCATATTATATGATTATTATTGTTATTGCATGCTTTATTTTATTTTTAGGCTTGCTACGGGTTCCGGATTCGAAAGAATTCCCGTTCCCTAGCGCCGGTCATGGCCCCTGTTTTGGGTCGTGATATCACCGATCGAGGTCCATAATTCACAGAATATTTACAAAATACCGAAAATGCCCTTATATAATAAAATACATTTTATAAGTAGAAATTACGTAATTAACCCTAAAACATAGTAAAAATCGATAAAAACTCATTTTATTAGAAAAATCGTATATTATATATAATTGAAAATAATTTACGAAAAATAGTTTTAATTAGTTAAAAATACTAAATAATTTGTGGAAATCATTTTTATACCCTAAATAACTATTAAAACCAATTTAATTACATTTTTAGCCAATTTAGGGTAAAATTACCAAAATACCCCTATATATATAAATATACTAAAATTAATCAAAAAATTCACCAAAAATAATATAATTGCACAAAAATTAATTTTCTCAACATATATTTCAATAATATCAATAAATATACTTAATTAACCAATAAATTTCAATTAAACACATAATCAACCCTATTTTCTCAAAATTACATAAACTAAATAAATTCAAAATAAATACATAAAAATTCATAAAAATTACAAATAAATTCCTATAATTCATTTAAACACCTATATTTACCATAAAACACAATTTCATAATTTAATTAATTAATTTTCGAAAATTAGAAAATAATAATAAAATAATAAAAAATACCCAAAAATCAAAATAAATTTCAAAAATTCTACAAAAATTACAGAGTATAGATTGAGCTACAAGGATCAAATTTTGTGAAGGAATTTTTCATGAATCAATCAAATTGAAGCTCAAAAAAATCAAGAACCCTAATGGCCAAAATTGTAAAATCGAAACCTAGGCAAATCTAGACAATTTTAAATGAAACAAAGCTTGGAATCACATTCATCGGAGCTCAAGGAGAAGATAGAGACCAGTGGTGTCAAAAACGGTGACCGGAATCGCTGTGATCGACGGTAGCTTGAAGTTTCAACTTTTCGGCCAAAATGAGCTCCTCCGACACCGAAAATGGCTGCTACAGGTGGCAGGAATGGCTGAGGAAGAAGGTGGTATGCTGGGAGGCACACCGATGGGAAGAAAATGGCATGACAGACGGTGGAACGGTGATAGGAGGTGATCGGGAAGAAGGAGAGGGAGTTAGGGTGTCACAACCCAAAACAAGGGCCATGACTGGTGCTAGGGAACGAGAATTCTTTCGAATCTGGAACCCGTAGCAAGCCTAAAAATAAAATAAAACATGCAATAGTAATAATAACAACACTTAATGCAACGGAATAAAATCATAAATATCAAAATAATATTTCCACCAAATGAAATTAAATCAAATCCTCATCTTATATAAATAAATCTTTTAATACAAGTTTCAGTTCAAATATTTAAAGTACATATCTCATACAAATATAACACAATATCTTTTAATAATTTTATGACTACTGCAGTGTCTAGATCATAAAATAAAACTCAAGTGAGCAGTTTACATAAAGAAGCCGGAGCGGAAGAAATCCGACGTACAGGCCTGCTACTGAGGTCTGAAGACGATGACTCTCCTGAAAAATAGTCAACGGAGGGGAGTCAGACCTCACTGAGTGAATTACTATAATATATATACATGCATACTAAATGACAATGCATACAGTCAATAGTATATATATAAATATATATATAGGCAAATACACACAGATGCAATAAAAATCATTTTTATATGAAAACCACTAGTTATGAAGGATCAAATAGAACCCTAGAAAATCGCAACCTCAAACAGTGTTAGATAACACTCTAACCATACAGGCTCACTTATTCCAAATATAATCACTTGATCCATTTGGACAGTAGACTAGCCCCGAGACACTAAGTCAACCGAGCTCCAGTAGTCTGACTGTTAGTGTGATTGGCCCCGAGACACTAAGTCAACCAAGCTCCAGCAATCATACTCCCAAATCATATCTCACATCAAATAATCATATCCAATCAATATCCACAAATGGTTAGTAATATAGCCTAAATACTATCGGCGTACCGGTACGTACTCGGTCCTAGTGCTGCCCACTAGGTAGCACGTTCTATTGATATCCTTCATTTAATATATAAAACATACATTCATAAAAGTAAATGATGCATGAATTTAAAATAAACAGTAACATAAACTATATATATACTAGAAATATATCAAAAGTAAACCAGGTATATTTCGAGTATATATACGTCAAATAAATCCAATTAAATTACAAAATAAACTAGAAATATATTCAAAAACATTTCAAACATAATTCATTTATAAAACATGCGTATAGTTTAAAATATACCAAAAATAAACCAAAAATAAACTTAAGTATTAATTAAATCATTATGCATATTTAATCAAAATAACACATATATTTCTAAAATCATGCACCCTAGAGCATATATATATAAAATAGTAACTCACTAATTGTCGCGACCCAAAACAAGGGCCATGACCGGCGCTAGGGAACGGGAATTCTTTCGAATCCGGAACCCGTAGCAAGCCTAAAAATAAAATAAAACATGCAATAATAATAATAACAATATTATATGCAGCGGAAATAAAAATCATAAATATAATAATAACATTTTCATCACTGGATTTAAATCAAATCTCATCTCATCACATATATATAAAATCTTTTAATACAAATCCAGTTTCAATATAATACATCTCTTTAAATAAAATACATGAAATCCCACATTCTAATTCACAACTACTGCAGTGTCTAGATTATAAAAATAAGACTCAAGTAAATAATTTACACAAAGAAGCCGGGGTGGAAGAAATCCGGCGTATCGACCTGCTACTGAGGTCTGAAGATGTTGACTCTCCTGAAAAATAGTCAACGGAGGGGAGTCAGACCTCACTGAGTGAATTACTATAATATATATACATACACACTAAATGATAATGCATACAATCAACAATATATATCTAATATATATATACAGGCAATTACACACAGATGCAATAAAAATCATTTATATATTTTATCTGAAAATCATCTTTTATGAAGGATCAAATAGAACCCTATGATATCGCAACCTCGAAAAATAGTGTTAGACAACACTCTAGCCATACAGGCTCACTTATTCCAAATATATCCACTTAATCCATTTGGACAGTAGACTGGCCCCGAGACACTAAGTCAACCGAGCTCCAGCAGTTTGACTGCCAGTGTGATTGGCCTCGAGACACTTGGTCAACCGAGCTCCAGCAATCACACTCAAAACACATCTCACACATCAAATAATCATAATCAATCAATATCCACAAATGGTTAGTAATATAGCCTAAATACTATAGGCGTACCAGTACGTACTCGGTCCTAGTGCTGCCCACTAGGTAGCACGTTCTATTGATATCCTTCATTAATAATATAAATCATTCATTCACAAAAATAAATGATGCATGAAGTTCAATAAAATAACAACATAAACCATATATATACCGAAAATATACCAAAAGTAAACCAGGTATATTTCGAGTATATATATGTCAAATGAATTCAATCAAATTATAAATTAAGTTGGAAATCTATTTAAAAACATTTTAAATATATTTTATTTACAAAACATGCATATAATTTAATATATACCAAAAATACACTAAAAATATACTTAAATACAAATCATATTATTTATGCATTTTAATCAAAATAAAACATATATTTCTAAATCATGCATCCTAAAGCATATATATATAGTATAGTAACTCACTTAGTGCGCTCCACGAGACGGGTCCGACGGGCCTGGACCACTAGCCCTCGGTCTCGGCGCAACTAAACGAGCAATAACGACAGACATTAGAATAAACCTAACAGAAATCCTAGAATTCGATCTAGAGTATTAAACATAGAATTAGAAATTAGGGTTCGACTGGATATCACGTTTTACGAGAATTCTACCGAAAATTCGGTAGAACCTCCCCTGTAAAACAGACATCTCTCTACTCAAAAGAGTAGAGCCGACCCTGCAAAGAAACACACTTCGAAATATAAGCTCAATACTCAACCATAACCCCTCGGTCGGACTCCAGACTACAATCTACCAACCAGGGTCCACAAACACAGAATAATTCTGAAAATACCAAAAATACCCTTATAACATAGAAATACATTTTATAGGTAGAAATTACATAATTAACCTTAAAACACTGTAAAAACCGATAAAAACTCATTTTATTAGAAAAACCGTATATTATATATATAATTGAAAATAATTTACGAAAAATAGTTTTAATTAGTTAAAAATACCAAATAATTTGTAGAAATCATTTTTATACCTTAAATAACTATTAAAACCAATTAAATTACATTTTTAGCCAATTTAGGGTAAAATTACCAAAATACCCATATATATATAAATATACTAAAATTACTTCAAAAATTCACCAAAAATTATACAATTATCCAAAATTAATTTTCTCAACATATTTATCAATAATATCAATAATTAAACCCAATTATCCAATTAAATTCAAATAAAACACATTTAACCCTAATTTCTCAAATTTACATAAACTTAAATAATTCAAAATAAATACTTAGAAATTCAGAAAAATTCCAAATAAATTCCTATAATTCATTTCAACACCTAATTTAACCATAAAACATAATTTTATAATTTAAATAATTAATTTCCAAAAATTAGAAAATAATATTAAAATATTCAAAAATACCCAAAAATCCAAAAAATCTCCAAAAATTCCAAAAAAATTCATACATGTAGATTAAGCTACTAGGATCAACATTTGTGAAGGAATTTTTCATGAATCAATCAATTCAAAGCTCAAAAAAATCAAAAACCCTAATAGGCCGAAATTAAAAATTCGAAACCTAAGCAATTCTAGACCATTTAAGCTCAAACCAAAGCTAGAATCATACTCATCGGAGCTCAAGGAGAAGAAAGAGACTGGCGGTGTCGAAAATAGTGGTCGGAAGAGGAAGAAACGGCGAGGAGAGGATTTCGGCCAAAAATGGCAGAAACCGAGCAAGCCACTGCCGGAGAAGACGGTTGGGACGACGAGGCAGCGGAGGAGAACGGCGGCACACAAGGGAAGGCACTCTGATGGCCGGTGATCGGGGTAGCAGCGGTGAGGGATGGGTGGTCGGGCGCACGGGAGAAGGAAGAAAAAGAAGAAGAAAAAAGAAAGAAAAGAAAAAGAAAGAAAAAGAAAGAAAAAGAAAAAAAAAGAAAAATAAATAAAAAAAATAATTTTAATAAAATATTTAGAAAAATTTACATCCACACACTTAAGATTTTAATAATTTAATAATTTATACTAAATAAAAATAATTAAATAACAATAAAACTAATAAATAATTAACAAAATATTAGGGTAATATTAAACCCTAATTAAATAAATATATACACACACAGGCTTTATTTAGTATTTTAAAAATACGTATGAGTTCATGCAAGTCCGAAAATATATTTAAAATAATTAATAATAAATTATTTACGTGAAAATTTCCCCGAAAATGAAAGTCCCGGAAAAATTTTACGTAAAGCACTGTAAATAATACACAGTAATTAAAATAGGTTTTAAATACATATCAACTCGTAAAAATATCATAAGATATATATACAAAAATTATTGACACTGCATATCCCGATACAGTGTAAAAATGTTTAAAAACACGGGATATTACACTAATTATCGCGGTCCTCGAGATGGGTTCGACGGGCCTGGTCCACTAGGCCTCGGTCTCGGTGAAACTAAACAAATAATAATAACAGACATCAGAATAAACCTAACAGAAAATCCTAGAAACTCGACCTAGAATATTAAACATAGAATTAAATCATAATCCGACCGGACATCACATTTTACGAGAATTTCTACCGAAAATCCGACAGAACCTCCCTTGTAAAACGGACATCTCTCTACTCAAGGAGTAGAGCTGGCCCTACAAAGAAACACACTTCAAAAATAAACATAAAATACAGCCACAATCCCTCGGTCGGACCCCAAGCTATAGTTTACCAACCGAGGTCCACAATTTACAGAATAATACAAAAATACCAAAAATACCCTTGTATCATAGAAATACATTTAATAAGTAGAATTTACATAATTAACCCTAAAACACAGTAAAAACAGACAAAAACTCATTTTATTAGAAAAATCGTATATTATATATATAATTGAAAATAATTTACGAAAAATAGTTTTAATTAGTTAAAAATACTAAATAATTTGTAGAAATCATTTTTATACCCTAAATAACTATTAAAACCAATTTAATTACATTTTTAGCCAATTAGGGTAAAATTACCAAAATACCCCTACATATATAAATATACTAAAATTAATCCAAAAATTCACCAAAAATAATATAATTGCTAAAAATTAATTTTATCAACATATATAACAATAATATCAATAAATAAACCCAATTAACTAATTAATTTCAATTAAACACACAATTAACCCTATTTTTCCAAAATTACATAAACTAAATAAATTCAAAATAAATACATAAAAATTCACAAAAATTCCAAATAAATTTCTATAATTAATTTCAACACCTATATTTATCATAAAACAAAATTTCATAATTTAATTAATTAATTTTCGAAAATTTGAAAATAATAATAAAATATTCAAAAATTCCCAAAAATCAAAATAATTTCCAAAAATTCTACAAAAATTCACACATGAAGATTAAGCTAAGGGGAACAACATTTGTAAAGGAATTTTTCATGAATCAATCAATTGAAGCTCAAAAAATAAAAAATAAAAAACCCCAATAGGCCAAAATTGTAAAATCGAAACCCAGGCAAATCTAGACCATTTTAAGTGAAACAAAGCTTTGAATCACACTCACTAGAGCTCAAGGAGAAGATAGAGACTGTCGGTGCCGAAAACGGTGGCCGGAATCGGCTTAATCGACGTTGAGAAGAGTTTCGACTTCTCCGGCCAAAACAAGCTTCCCGACGTCAAAAACAGCTGCAACAGGTGGCGGGGAAAGCTGAGGAAGGAGGTGGCACACCGATGGCAAGGGAAGAGCTTGACAGACGGCGGTGATGGTGGTAGGGCGTGTGTTGGGTTGAAGAAGGAGACGATGGCAAGAACATAAATAAATCAAACTTTATATTTTTGATAATTAATTAGGTATATATATATATATATTAAAACTATATATTATAATAATATATAATCCCACACATATTAAATACACACCACACACATAATTTAATATTTTTAATAATTCATATACTAAAAAAAATAATTAAATAATATTAAAACTAAGTAATAAATAATAAAATTAGGGTAATTAATTAAACCCTATTTTAATTTAAATATATACACATATATACACTCTATCTAGTATTTTAAAAATATATATGAGTTCATGCAAGTCCGTAAAATTGTTTAAAATAATTAATATTAAATTATTTACGTATTAATTTCCCCGAAAATAACATTCCCGGGAAAATTTCACGTAAAGTACTTAAAATAACATAAAATAATTAAAATAAGCTTTAATTAAATAACAAACTCATAAAATATCAATGCTATATACAAAAATTATTAACACTGCATATCCCGATGCAGTATTAAAATATTTAAAAATACGGGATATTACACGCGGGCAGTTTGGTAATTTGGCAAAGTTTTGATTTTTAACTATATGTTATGTATAAATGTATATATATATACTCACACTATATATTATAATAATATAAACTCTTACACACATTAAATATACTCCACACACATATAATTTAATATATTTAATAATTTATATACTTAAAAATAATTAAATAATATTAAAACTAAATAATAAATAATAAAAATTAGGGTAATTAATTAAACCCTAATTTAATTTAAATATATACACATATATACACTTTATTTTAGCACTTTAAAAATATATATGAGTTCATGCAAATGCGTAAATCTATTTAAAATAATAATTATTAAATTATTTACATGTCAATTTCTCCGAAAATGCAAGTCCCAAGAAAATTTTACGTAAAGTACTTAAAATAACATAAAATAATTAAAAGAAGCTTTAAATAAATATCAAACTCATAAAAATATCATAATTATATACAAAATTATTAACACTGCATATCCCGATGCAGTTTAAAATATTTTAAAAACTCGAGATATTACAGTTAGTATGCTAGAGCGGAGAGGGATTAATGGGGTTTAAACTCACATCGTGACAATCCTTTGACGAGGGTCCAACCACCAAGACCAAGATGTCTTGATATTAAGTTCAAAATTTGATGAGTGCATCTTTTTCTAATTCAATATTCAATTCTAAAGAACTTATGTGTTGAATTATCAAAATTTATAATATTATTTTATAATAAAATACACAAAAAATTTATTTTAGAATACATATATTCTATTCTATATAATACCTTTTTAATTATATTATATCTAAAATATTACTCTTTCTTTCATTAAAAATTGTATTTTTTATTTTAAGTAAAGTATTCATTTTTTCAACTATTTTTAATTTTTCTTTTATTTTATCTATTCAATTAGTGTATATATACTCTTAACAATAAAATTATTACAACAACTTTTAAAATTTTTATTTTTATATTTGATTAAAATATAGTTTTAATTTTTTAAATTATTTAATTAATATTTAAAAAATATATTTATTATTTACAATCCGCACAAAGTGTAAATTAACGATTAACATTATATAAATATTTATAAAATATTAAATTTTAACTTAAAGTAAATATTACATACTTATTGAAAAAATATTTAAATTATAAAAAAAACTCTTCGATATTTTATACACAAAAAATAAAAAATCTAAAAATCCACCAATGATCGGTAAAAAATTGCGCTTTACAGCAATCGTACAAGTCAACATCCCCAAAACGATGGCTGGTCGACACAAAACGACAACAAATCGTTACCGAAAATAAATAAATGATTTAACCCTCACTCAGTCACCGACTCACTCTCCGCACGTGATGTCCGTTTTCAGTGTCATCCCATCTCTCTGTGCTCTCTGTTCGCTCTTCAACGACTGTACTGACCATCAACAGAATTCGCGTTTTCGCCGTAGCCTCTTCCTCTTCTCATGAAGGAGCTCGGAGCCGACGATTCTGCTCTGTCGCCGACGACGCCGCTGTCACCTCGTTACCAGAATTGTTTTGATCTTGAGGAGAGGAAATTGAAGAAGAAGAAGAATAAGAAGACTGACGACGATGAAGAAGAAGAAGAAGAAGATAGTGTTAGGGAAGATCCATTAGAGGTGCTTGGTTGGGATCTTATGATGGAAACACTTAGTTACCTAGACGCACGCAGCGTGGCACTTTGTCTCCTTGTTTCTCGCTCTTGGAACCTCCTTGCTTCTAGCGATCGCCTCTGGTCTTCCAAGGTTTGTTAAATTTCAATTTCTTTCTTTTTTTCTTCAATCAGAAATTGGAATGTTTTATGTCTCAATCGATGATTGATTAATTTTAATTAATTTATTTGTTGAGAAATGAAGAAACAGCTTTTGATTAATTCAATTTCTAGCTTGTTGTGTACTAGTTTACCTAGGGATTTGCTAGGTCACTAGTGTAATTAAGCATGAAACTAGGCAATCTGCAGTTCTATTGATTGTTTTCTTCTGAAGAAGTCTTCGTAACAGAGGCAGTGAAGGTGCTACCAAGCAAAAGGGAAAAAACAAGAAAAAACATGATTTTTGAAACATCTTAGATTTAAGGTTTTGTTTGTTCTGGCCTCTCCACCGATGAATTTGTTTTTTTTATACTGAGGTTTTGGAAGTGGTACACATCCAATGTGTTGTTGGTGGGTGTGATTGCGTTGTGTTTGTTTCTTTGTGAAAATGCAAGCCTTATCTCATTTCTTAGTCGGATTTTTTATGAATATTGTAAGCATTCCATATGCATCATTTATCTTTGCTTAGCGTTTTTGGCAACTTCTGAGCAGGAAAAAACAATGTAAGCATGATGAAACAAATTGTAGATTTGCTTGTAATGACTAATAAGCTTTCGTGGAATTTACTGCTCTGCAGTCTTGTGTTTGTTTGTTTGTTTTTTAAATTTTTTCTTCTGTCTTGGAATTTGAATTCTGACTTGGTGGTATATATCTTTTAGTGTGAGGAATTGTGGCTTGGAAAAGCTCACATCCCCCGCTTGTCGCAGGCACGGGGACTTTCCAAGTTGGCTGCTTATTCGTTATCTGTTATGGATGCTAAACGGGTGAGTAACAAGCAGTCTGTGTCTTTTGTCATTCTCTCTCTTTTCCCAGCAATAATTGTATGCTCTCACTGTGCATATGTCGAAAGCATCATGATAGTTTTTGTATGCAAAACTTACCCTTATTTAACATCTGTAGTGTGTTGGACTGACAAAAGTGATTCTTCTTCTATGCAGACTCGTATCATGAGGGATGATCTGTGTGATCATGTCTGGGAGTTCCATTTTACCAAGGTATATGTACATGATTATTTTTGGAAGAAGCAGTAGCTGAATTAGGTTATGGACAAAGTTACCATTCAGTGCATAATGATTCATTAGTTTGAAGCGTGCATGCCATGAGCTCAAAATTATGTTAATTTAGTGAAGGTTTAATAGCTACAAACATCCAATTGCTTTCTCCTTTAATTGACTGTAAGACTGGTTGCACTCACATGTTTTTCTTTGGATTTCCTATGGAAGGTCAGCTATCAGCATATCTTTTTGCAAAGAATGCAAATAATTAACTTCTTGTTATCCATTCGGGATAATAAGCTTGGTAATTTTCATGAATGAAGTTATAATTTAAATGATGCCTTTTCTTTTACACGTCGCTTCACTTCACTCTTGCAAACGGACTTTGCTTAGTGGAAATTTATTATCTTTTCATGACACCCTGTCAATCCATTCCAGTGATACTCAAGTTTATATTGCTAGTGATTTTTGCACCACCAGATTCTCTGATATAGATCATTATTTGTCAATTACCAACTCATGGATCATAGAAAATTCAAGTTCCAAATGATTGTTTGGTTTACCAAGTTGTTGTTCATTGCTTATGAATGTCTTAACATATACTATATCAATATGACCTCAGGTGGCTCCAGAATATTGGAGAAATCTGGACCCATATTGGGAAGGCACTGGCCCTCTCATGCACCGGTACTTTCATCAAGATGGAAGCCAAACTGCTGATCCTGGTGATAGGGTATGGGGTGGTCATGAATGCTGTTTTTCAGTTGTAACTAGTTTCATTGCTGATGGAACGATCAGGGAGCACTATGTTAGGATAAACCGATGGCCCCGGCTGTCGGTGTCAAGAAAACAGGACTGGAGCTGGGAAATGTCCAACCACCTCTTTTGCTACTCCAGTGTTCCTGATGCCTACAAAGAAGGTGGCACTGGGCCGCTCTTTTTGGTTATGTGAATATATTGTTGCAAAATGTATATTTATCAGTTTAGGACATATTTTATCCACCAGCATGCATATATGTCTGGTAATTGGGTTTGTGAAAGTTTTTATGTTTATATTGATGCAATGTAGTTGCAACTAATAATGTTTAAGGATAGTGATTTCTCAGTGCTTGCTTTTGACAAGAGTAAATAAATCTTATCAGTAGATATGATGTTTTGTGTTTTGCATAATGTGTGGTATTCAGTGTCATTTTCTACTTTCTTTCTTTTTGTCCTTGTTGCCAAATCTATTATAGTATTTAAATTTGTATATATAGAATTACAGGGGTAAACGAGTCGAGTTGCTCGAGCAGCTCGGTGTTTGATTCGATAAAAACTCGTTTGAACTCGTACACTGAAGCTCATTTAATAAACGAATCGAGTTCAAGCTATACAAAACTCAACTTGTGAAGTTCGCGAATAAATTTGAATATAAATTTGTAAGTCAGTTCGTAATTTTACTATTTATATAAACTTGTAAAAAAAATTTTTAAAAAATATTATTAGAATAAAATCATAATTTTTATTAAATATGTTGTAATTTATTTTTAATTTTATTATATATAATTTTAATTTATAATATGTATTTTTTAAAAGGTAAAACCCATTTTTAAGCTCCTAAATTATGGTGGTTTTTTCTATTGAGTTTTTATTTTTTTTATTGTATTACATTAAGTTCCTATACTATTATTTATATAGCTATTGAGCTCCAATTAGACAAATTTTATAGATACTTTTTTCATATTATATATATTCAATGCATTATATAAATAATGGTATATGGGCTTAATAGCTATATAAATAATAGTATAAGGGCTCAATGCAATAAAATAAAGGGATAAAGAATCAATAGAAAAAGCCACTATAGTTTAGGGCTTAAAAATGGTTTTTACCTTTTTAAATTTTTTTTAGTCTCGTTTAAACCTGCGAACAGCTGTGAACGCTATGGGAGATAGCAAATTTAGCTCATTTATAAATGAACCAAGTCTGAGATAGCTAAATTAAGTTTGGTTCGGCTCGATTACACCCCTAATAGAATGCAAAAATATAAAGATCCGTAGTCATAATCTCTCTAATTAGACTAATAAAATTTCAAGCCTACAAGAATATGCTAATTATTCTACTATGTTAATTTATTTGATTAAGCTAATCAAAACATATATTTAAGTTAATTTAATCCTCTAACTACATTAACAATCCTCATCTCCTTATCTTTTTGCGCATAAGTTTTATTTGATTATGAATATAATTTAAGTAATGTTTTTTTTTCTTTTGAAAAGTTGAACTTGTCAAATCAACTTCAATACTTTTCAAAAAAAAAATCAACTTCAATAAAAAATTATTCCTATTATTATTTTTTTTAAAAGGAAAATTATTCCTATTATTAAGGAATTAAATTAATGTTGATTCCAAAGACAAATACCGAAAACTTTTAAGGATTTGTATTACTTGGAAAGAATTGAAACTTCAATGTATCAAAAATATCTTTTATTGTGTTTAGACTGTTCAATCTCTCTCTTTAATATTTAATTTAAGAAATTCCTAATATTAAGGAGTTAAATTCATGGCGTTTCCAAAAATATTAAATAAGTAAAAAAAAATTAAATTTTTTATAAACTAAAATTTCTATATGTCAAAAACATTTTAATTTTTAGGAAACATTTTGATCTATTAAAGGGAATAGGAGAGCTATTTCCATGGCATTCCAAGGCGACAAGAGCATATCTACATGCAAAGGCTGACATGTAGATAAGGAAAAGAGGATTCATCACCACCCAATTCTACTTCGCTAGACTTGTTGAAGTTGTTCTTGCATAAAAATGGAAGACATGTTAGCTTTGAATTTTTTTAGAGATAACATCATTCGCAGTCATATAAGTACTACACTTTTTACATTAAAATCTTGAATATTCAATTTGTAACATTTAAATTCTTTAAGTTTTTAAAAATTTAACTATTAGTTCTATTTCATTAAATGTAACAAAAAATATATATGTGGTAATTATTTGCTTATGTGTCATTCTAGTCATCTCTATATGGATTGATACCATCCACATGGCCTCCTAGTCATTGCCTGTGTGGATTCTTCTTCTTCTTATTCTTTCTTTCTTGTTGGGTTTATTAAACCATTAGTACCATAATTTTGCCCTATGTTTCAATATGGTACCGGATTTTTAATTTTTTTTTTCAGTTACTAAAGTTATATTTTTATTTCAAATTAAAGTATCTCGGACATATTCAATCAAATTTAGCATACGTGGCTGTTACGACCCAAAACCGGAGGCCATGACCGGTGTTAGGGAATGAGAATTCTTTTGAATCTGAAACTTGTAGCAAACTTTAAAATAATAAAAAAATATAATAAATAAATTAAAAAAATTAAAAATACATTAGAATTTAAAACTCAATAATTATGATGAAATAATCTCCACATGTCATAAAATAAAATATTTTAATACAATATTCAGAGATATGTCTCTCTGAATTTAAAATCAACATATATAATACAAAATACCATTTCCGACTAATAAAGATACAACTACTGCAGTTTTTTAGAATACAATAATAAATAATTAAGTAGGTAATTAATATAATAAAGCTGGGGTGGAAGAAATCAGGGGAGTCAGACCTCACTGAGTGAATTATTATAATATATATACATGCATTTCTAAATGACAAATGCAAACACTCCTAAGTATTTAATAAATATATATACAGACATGTACACACAGATGCTGAAAATTACTTTATAATTAATACTGAAAAACATCAGTTTATGAAGGATCAAATAGAACCCTAAGTTATCGCAACCTTAAATATCAATAAAAAGCACTCTAGCCATACTAGCTCACTTAATTCTAAGTAAATTCACTTAATCCAACTAGACAGTAGACTGGCCCCGAGACACTAAATCAACCGAGCTCTAACAGTTTGACTGTCAGTGTGATTGGCCCCGAGACACTTGGTCAACTGAGCTTCAACAATCACACCATCAATCACATCTCACATCAATCAAATCAATAAAGTCATAATTTCCATAAATAAGTTAGTAATTCAACCTACAATCTATCGCATCGGTACGTACTCGGTCCTAGTGCTGCCTATTAGGAAGCATGTTCTATCGATATCCTTCATTTAAAATAAAACATACATTCGAGAATAAATAATATATACAATGGCATTCAAAATGATCAAGCAAACCATATATATACCATAAATATACCTAAAATAAACTATGTATATTTCAGGTACATATACATAAAATAAATTCAATTAAATCATGAAATATACTCAAAATCAACCAATAATATACTTAAACGTAATTTGAATATAAATCAAAAGGAAATCATGCATTTATTTTAAAATATATCAATAATATACCTAAAATATACTTAAGCATTTAATAAAGCAATTATGCAAAACTTTGCATTTAAAACATATAATTCTAAAACATGCAACCTAAAGCAATGTATATATATAATAATAACTCACAGGATGCACTCCTCAAGACTGGTCCGACGAGCTTGGTCCGCTAGGCCTCGGTCTCGGCGTAACTAAATAATAAAAGTGATTACGAAATTAGAATAAATCTAACTTAGACTTGTAGAGACTTGATATAGAATTACTAAACATGAACAGACACAGAATCAAAATTAGACCCGATGTCATGTTTTACGAGAATTCTACCAAAAATACTGCAGAACCTTCTCTGTAAAACAGACATCTCTCTACTAAAAAGTAGAGTTGGACTTGCAAGGAAAATATACTTCGAGTATGAAAATTCTCACAACTCTTAGTTGGGATCCTGAACTACTAAAATTCCCCAACCGAGGTCCACAATTCACCAAAAATTCAAATACTACAATAAAATATATTAAAATTCAATAAATACCATAAATGTCCTTCAAATATCAAAATATAGCATATTAAGTATTAAAACACCAAAAATAATTATTTTCCTAATAATTACTTAAAAACCACCCTAATTAATAATATACTATTATTAAAAATCCATTTCCTCGATAATTCCACAAATATTTATAAAAATTCATTTTATAAATCCAAATTACTTAATTAGTCCAAACATATATTATAATTTACTAAAAATCCATTTATTTACAAAAATAGTTTATTATATATATTATTTGAAAATAATTTTCAAAAATTAGTATTAATTAGTTAAAATTAGTAAATAATTTGTAAAAATCATTTTTATACCTCAAATAATATTAAAACCAATTAAACTTAATATTTAACTAAAATTACCACCAAATTACCCCTAATATTTAAAAATACACATAAAATACTAATAATACTAAAAAATTCAATAAAAATTATATAAATACACAAAAATTATTTTCTCAACATATTTCTCCATAATATCAACAAAAACATATAATTAACCAATTATTTCTAACAATATATATATTTAACCTATATTTTCAAAATTGACATAAACTAAAAATAATTATAAAAATTAAAAAAAATTAAAAAAAATATAAACTAAATTCTAAAATTAATAATAACCACCAATAACACCAAAAATCACAATTTCATAATTTATATAATTAATTTACGAAATTAATAAAATAATAATAAAATATTCACAAATTCACAAAATCAAAATAATTCCTAAAAATCACACAAAAAATAAGGGATGTAGCTTGAGCTAGGGGGAACAACTTTTGTAAAGTCAATTTCCATGAATCAACCAAAAATTCTCGAAAAAAATTCGAAACCTTAAAATGGCCGGATTTAAAAACAAGAAAAACGCCTCACCAAATAATGTTTTCAAGCTAAAAGGAGCTTGGATTCACACTCACTGGTAAGAAAGGAAGAAAACAAGGATGAAATCAAGGGAAATGGTGGCCAAAATCTCTTGAAACGGAGGAGAAGCCACTTTCAGCTTCTCACAGCTGCTGGAGCTACTGGAGCTACTGCTAATGCCGGGGAAGAAAGGAAAGGGCGGTGGAGCTGCTGGACGACGGTGAGGCGCTTTGATGGTGAGGGGATGGCGTGGCAGGGGTGGTGAGAGAGTGGTGATGGTGAAGATCGTGGGGAAGAAGTTTTTTTTTTTGTATATATTATACATAATACTTTATGTTATAATTTAATAAACTATATATTATATTGTATTATAATATTTTACTAAATTCACACACCACAAATATACTTTATTCGCACATTTATATATATACACACACATATATGAATATATTACACAATAATAATCAATAAATATGTATAATATTAATATTAAAACCTAATATTTATGTGCATATATATATATATATATATATATATATATTAACACATAAAATACAATACAATAATGTAGTTTATTAAATAAAAAAATATTAAAATATTAATGCACTAAATTAAACATTATTAAAATAATATTGTTCGAAATAATAAACTTCATTATATACATTTACGTAGAAATTATAATTAAACATAAAAATAATAATAATAATTATTCACAAAATAGTAAAATAATCAAATATAGTTTTAAAATTTATTAACACTGCATATCTTGATAATTATTAAAATAATTTAATACAGTTTTCCCTCCTTATAAGAATTTGTCCCCGAATTCCAAGAAAAGAATAAACAAGAATAAAGGAGGAAAGAGATACGGATAAAAAGCTCGCATCTCAACTTCAGTCTCCCAGGTATGCTCTTCTACTCTGTTGCTATGCCATAACACTTTGACCATCGAAATCTATTTTGAACGCAACTGTCGAACTTAATAGTCTATGATCGCAATGGGTTTTTCCACGAACGTTAGGTCTTGATTCACTTCCACGCTATCGGGCTGCAACACGTGTGAAGGGTTTGAAACATACTTCCTCAGCATCTAGATATGAAACACCAGATGCACTTGAGACATACTCAGAGGCAAAGCCAATAGATATGCAACAATGCCAACTCTCTCCAGAATCTCAAACGGTCCTATATATCTTGGTGCTAGCTTACCCTTCATGTCAAATCTCATAACACCCTTCATCGGAGACACCTTCAGAAAAACATAGTCTCCTACCTGGAACTCCACATCTCTGCGTCTAGGATCCGTATAGCTCTTCTGTATACTAACTGCGATCTCTAATCTCCTCTTGATCACAATAACTTTCTCTGCAGCATCCTGAACCATCTTAAGTAAAGTCAAAGCTCTCTCTCCAATCTCATCCCAACTTAAAGGGGATCTACACTTCCTTCCGTACAAAGCCTCATATGCTGCCATTCCAATACTGCTATGGTAGCTGTTATTATAAGAAAACTCGATGAGTGGCAAATGATCATCCCAGCTACCTCCTAAATCCAAAACACACATTCGTAACTTATCTTCCAATGTTTGGATCGTCCTCTCAGACTAGCCATCTATCTGAGGATGAAAAGCAGTACTGAAATCCAACCTAGTGCCCATCGCTTCCTACAACTTTTGCAAAAAATGAGAGGTAAACACTAAACCTTTGTCTGACACAATAGACACAGGTACCCCATGAAGGCACATAATATGCTTCAGATACAACTTTGCCAATCTAGCTACAGAATAAGTGGCTTTTATAGTGTCACGACCCAAAACAGGGGCCATGACCGGTGCTAGGGAATGGGAATTCTTTCGAATCCGGAACCCGTAGCAAGCCTAAAAATAAAATAAATCATGCAATACTAACAATAACCATATAATATGCAGCGGAAATAAAAATCATAATATCATAATATTATTCACATCAACTGGATTTAAATCAAAATCTCATCTCATAGATACATAATCTCTTTAATACAAATCCAGTTTCAATATAATACATCTCTTTAAATAAAATACATGAAATCCAATACTTTAATTCATAATTACTGTAGTATCTAGATTATAAAATAAGACTCAAGTAGATAATTTACACAAAGAAGTCGGGGCGGAAGAAATCCGGCGTATCGACCTGCTACTGAGGTCTGAAGAAGTTGACTCTCCTGAAAAATAGTCAACGGAGGGGAGTCAGACCTCACTGAGTGAATTACTATAATATATATACATACACACTAAATGATAATGCATACAGTCAATGGTATATATGTAATATGTATATATACAGGCAAATTCATACAGATGCAGAAAAATCATTTTTATATATTTTATTGAAAAATCCCAGTTTATGAAGGATCACATAGAACCCTAGAATATCGCAACCTCAGAAATAGTGTTAAACAACACTCTAGCCATATAGGCTCACTTATTCCAAATATATCCACTTAATCCATTTGGACAGTAGACTGGCCCCGAGACACTAAGTCAATCGAGCTCCAGCAGTCTGACTGCTAGTGTGATTGGCCCAGAGACACTTGGTCAATCGAGCTCGAGCAATCACACCCACAAACCACATCTCACATATCGATAATCATAATCAAATCAATATCCACAAATAGGTTAGTATTATAGCCTAAATACTATAAGCGTACCGGTACGTACTCGGTCCTAGTGCTGCCCACTAGGTAGCACGTTCTATTGATATCCTTCATCATTAATAATGTAAAACATTCATTCACAAAAATAAATGATGCATGAATGTAAATGAAATAACAATATAACCAATATATATATACCAGAAATATACCAAAAGTAAACCAGGTATATTTCGAGTATATATACGTCAAATAAATCCAGTCAAATCATAAATTAAACTAAAAATATATTTAAAAACATTTTAAATATATTTTATTAACAAAACATGTATATAATTTAATATATACCAAAAATAAACCAAAAATATACTTAATGTAAACTTAAGAAATAATCAAATTATTTATGCATATTTAATCAACATAAAACATGCATTTCTAAATCATGCATCCTAAGCATATATATATATAGTATAGTAACTCACCTAATGCGCTCCACGAGACAGGTCCGACGGGCCTAGTCCACTAGCCCTCGGTCTCGGCGCAACTAAACAAACAATGAATAATAGACATCAGAATAAACCTAACAGAAATCCTAGAATTCAGTTTAGAGTATTAAAATACGGAAACAGAATTAGGGTTCGACTGGATATCACGTTTTATGAGAATTCTATCGAAAATCTGGCAGAACCTCCCCTGTAAAACAGACATCTCTCTACTCAAAAGAGTAGAGCCGACCCTGCAAGGAAATACACTTCGAAAAATTTACACAAGGCACAATTAAAATCCCACGGTCGGACTCCAAACTACAGTCCACCGACCGGGGTCCACAAACACAGAACATATTCCAAGTATACCAAAAATATCCTTAAATCACAGGACTACATTTTATACGTAGAAATTACATAATTAACCTTGAAACACTGTAAAAACCGATTAAAACTCATTTTATTAGAAAAACCGTATACTATATATATAATTGAAAATAATTCACGAAAAATAGTTTTAATTAGTTAAAAATACTAAATAATTTGTAGAAATCATTTTTATACCTTAAATAATTATTAAAACCAATTAAATTATATTTTTAGACAATTTAGGGTAAAATTACCAAAATACCCCTATATATATATAAATATACTTAAATTACTTCAAAAATTCACCAAAAATTATACAATTATCCAAAATTAATTTTCTCAACATATTTATCAATAATATTAATAATTAAACTCAATTAACCAATTAAATTCAATTTAAAACACAATTAACCCTAATTTCTCAAAATCACATAAACTTCAATAATTCAAAATAAATACTTAGAAATTCATAAAAATTCCAAATAAATCCCTATAATTTATTTCAACACCTAATTTAACCATAAACTCCAATTTCATAATTTAAATAATTAATTTCCGAAAATTAGAAAATAATATTAAAATATTCAAAAATACCCAAAAATCCAAAAAATCTCCAAAAATTATACAAAAATTCATACATGTAGATTGAGCTACTAGGAACAACATTTTTGAGGGGATTTTTCATGAATCATCCAATTCGAAGCTAAAAAAAATTGAAAATGCTAATAGGCCGAAATTGAAAATTTCGAAACCTAAGCAATTCTAGACCATTTTAGCTCAAACCAAAGCTAGAATCACACTCACCGGAGCTCAAGGAGAAGAAAGAGACCGGCGGTGTTGGAAACGGTGGCCAAAATCGGCGTGATCGATGATGGATCGATTTTCGGCTTCTCCGGCCAAAATCAACTTCCAGGCACCGGAAACGGCTACCACAGGCGGCGAGGAAGGCTGGGGAAGGCGGTGGCACACCGGACGGCACACCCATGGTGAAGAAACAACAGTAGCAGCGACCGGAACGGCGAAGGGAACGGGCGGGAGGAAGAAGAAGACTCGGGGGCAAATGTGTAATTTTCCAAACTTTTGATTTTTGATGTATATATGTATATATATATATACTTTATACTATATATTAAAATAATATTAAATTACACACATCAAATATACACCACACACATAAAATTTAATATTTTAATAATTTATACTAAATAAAAATAATTAAATAACAATAAAACTAATAAATAATTAATATAATATTAGGGTAATATTAAACCCTAATTAAATAAATATACACACACAGGCTTTATTTAATAATTTAAAAATATGCATGAGTTCATGCAAGTCCGTAAATACATTTTAAATAATTAATAATACATTGTTTACGTGAAAATTTCCCCGAAAATGAAAGTCCCGGGAAAATTTTACGTAAAACACTGAAAATAATACACAGTAATTAAAATAGGTTTTAAATACATATCAACTCGTAAAAATATCATATAATATACAGAAATTATTAACACTGCATATCCCGGTACAGTGTAAAAATATTTTAAAAACACGGGATATTACATATAGGCAAAAAATGTGTAGACTTGGTCAACCTGTCCACAATCACCTAGATGAAATCATATCCATCCTTAGAATGAGGTAAACTAACTACAAAATCCATAGCAATCCTTTCCCACTTCAACTCAGGAATAGGAAGAGGCTAAAGCTTCCTAGAAGGCTTCTGATGCTCAGCTTTCACTTGCTGACATGTCAGACACTTAGCAATATAATCAGCGACATCCTTCTTCAGTCCATCCTACCAGTGCAAGTCTCTGATAATGTGGTACATCTTAGTGACACCTGGATGTACGTTGTAGGCTATAGAATGTGCTTTTTCAAGGATCTCTTCTCTCAAATTATCCATATCAGGAACACATAATCTACCACTGATCCACAAAACACCGCCATCATCAAGTATGAAATCAATGAACTTCCCTGCTCGAATATTCTCTGCAAGCTCTTCTAGAATAGGATCTCATCTCTGAGCTGCCTTAATCCTATCTCTCAGTATAGATCGCACCTTAAACTGAGCTAGCAATCCACTTGATCTACTTACCTTCATCATCAGACCTTGATCCACTAACTGATGTAACTCTTGGATTAACGATCTCCTCTTCACACTAATATGAGCAAGACTGCCTGAAGACTTCCTACTTAAGGCATCTGCTACCATATTAGCCTTGCCTGGGTGATATAGAATCTCACAGTCATAATCTTTCAACAGTTCCAACCATCTCCTCTACCTCAGATTCAGATCTCTCTACTGGAAAATGTACTTAAGGCTCTTATGATCAATAAAAATCTCACAAGTCACTTCGTACAGATAATGTCTCCAGATCTTGAGAGCAAAGATCACTGCAGCCATCTTTAGGTTGTGGGTAGGATAGTTCTGTTTATGCTTTTTCAACTGCCTCGAAGCATAGGCTATTACCCTACCATTCTGCATTAACACACAACCTAGACCAACTCTAGAGGCATCACAATACACTGTGAACTTATCTTCTCCATTAGGCAAAGCCAAAACTGGAGTTGTGGTCAATTTCTCCTTCAACAATTGAAAGTTGTTCTCCTAAGCTTCTGACCACTCAAGCCTCACATTCTTCTGAGTCAAGCGAGTCATAGGAGCTGCAATTCTAGAAAAATCCTGTACTGTCACGACCCAAAACAGGGGCCATGACCGGGCACTAGGGAATGGGAATTCTTTCGAATCCGGAACCCGTAGCAAGCCTAAAAATAAAATAAAATATGCAATAATAATAACAATATATAATGTAGTGGAAATAAATATCATAAATATCACAACAACATTTCAACTAACTAGATTTAAATCAAATACTCATCTCATATATATATAAGCTCTTTTAATACAAATCCAGTTCAAATATATAATACAACATCTCTTTAAATATTTAATGACTACTGCAGTATCTAGATAAAATAAACCCAAGACTCAAAGAAGCAGTTTACATAAAGAAGTCGGGGCGGAAGAAATCTGACGTATAGGCCCTGCTACTGAGGTTGAAGACGATGACTCTCCTGAAAAATAGTCAACGGAGGGGAGTCAGACCTCACTGAGTGAATTACTATAATATATATACATGCATACTAAATGACAATGCATACAGTCAATAGTATATATATATATATATATATATATATATACAAGCAAATACACACAGATGCTGTAAAATCATTTTATATATATTTTACTGAGAATCATCATTTATGAAGGATCAAATAGAACCCTAGAATATCGAAACCTCAAACAGTGTTAGACAACACTCTAGCCATACAAGCTCACTTAATCCAAATATATCCACTTAATCCATTTAGACAGTAGACTGACCCCGAGACACTAAGTCAACCGAGCTCCAGCAGTCTGACTGTCAGTGTGATTGGCCCCGAGACACTTGGTCAACTAAGCTCCAACAATCACACCTCCAAACCATATCTCACACATCAAATAATCATATCAAATCATATCCACAAGTAGTTAGTAATATAGCCTAAATGCTATAAGCGCACCGGTACGTACTCGGTCCTAGTGCTGCCCACTAGGTAGCACGTTCTATTGATATCCTTCATTAATAAATATAACACATTCATTCACAAATAAATGATGCATGAATTTGAAATAAATAGTAACATAAACCATATATATATTGGAAATATACCAAAAATAAACCAGGTATATTTCGAGTATATATACGTCAAATAAATCCAATCAAATTATAAATTAAGCTAGAAATATATTTAAAAACATTTTAAATATAATTTATTAACAAAACATGTATATAATTCAAAATATATAGGAAATAAACCAAAATAAACTAAAAATAAACTTAGATAATAATTGAATTATTCATGCATAGATAATCAAAATAAAACATATTTTCTAAATCATGCACCCTATACATATATATATAATATAGTAACTTACACTTAGTGCGCTCCACGAGATGGGTTCGACGGGCCTGGTCCACTAGGCCTCGATCTCAGTGCAACTAGACAAACAATAAATAATAGACATCAGAACAAACCTAACAGAAAATCCTAGAACTCGATCTAGGAATATTAAAGACAGAAACGGAATTAGGGATCGACCGGATATCACGTTTTACGAGAATTCTACTAAAAATTCAATAGAACCTCCCCTGTAAAATGGACATCTCTCTACTCAAAGAGTAGAGCCAACCCTGCAAAGAAACACACTTCGAAAAACAGGCTCAACCACTCATCCACAACCCCTCGGTCGGACTCCAAACTATAGTCTACCGACCGGGGTCCATAAACACAGAATAATTTCAAAAATACCAAAAATACCCTTATAACATAGAAATTCATTTTATAAGTAAAAATTACATAATTAACCTTAAAACACTGTAAAAACTGATAAAAACTCATTTTATTAGTAAAATCGTATATTACATATATAATTGAAAATAATTCACAAAAAATAGTTTTAATTAGTTAAAAATACTAAATAATTTGTAGAAATCATTTTTTATACCTTAAATAACTATTAAAAACCAATTAAATTACATTTTTAGCCAATTTAGGGTAAAATTACCAAAATACCCCTATATATATAAATATACTAAAATTACTTCAAAAATTCACCAAAAATAGTATAATTATCCAAAATTAATTTTCTCAACATATTTATAAATAATATCAATAATTAAACTCAATTAACCAATTAATTTCAATTTAAAACACAATTAACCCTAATTTTCAAAAATTACCTAAACTAATAAAATTCAAAATAAATACATAGAAATTCATAAAAATTCCAAATAAATTCCTATAATTCATTTCAACACTTATAATTACCATAAAACACAATTTCATAATTTATTTAATTAATTTCCGAAAATTAGAAAATAATATTAAAATATTCAAAAATACCCAAAAATCAAAATAATCTCCAAAAATTCTACAAAAATTCACACATGAATATTAAGCTACTAGGATCAACATTTGTGAAGGGAGTTTTCATGAATCAATCAATTCAAAGTTCAAAAAAATCAAAAACCCTAATATAGCCAAAATCTAAAATTCGAAACCTAAGCAAATCAAGACCATTTAAGCTCAAACCAAAGCTAGAATCACACTCACCAGAGCTCAAGGAGAATAAAGAGATGGACGGTGTCAAAAATGATGGCCGGAATCGTCGTGATTGACGGTGGTTCAACTTTCGGCTTCTCCGGCCAAAAATGGCTTCCAGACGCCGGAAACAGCTACTACAGGTGGCGAAAGAGGCTGAGGAAGGTGGTGGCACACCGGATGGCACACCAACTGCAAGGGATCGATGGTAGCAGTGGCGGAACGGCAAGGGAAACGGTCGGGAGGAAGAAGATGCTTCGGGGGCAAAAGTGTAATTTTCCAAAAAAACTTGATTTTTGACTTATAATGTGTATATCTATATACTTTATACTATATATTAAAATAATATTAAATTACACACATTAAATATACACCACACACATATAATTTAATATTTTAATAATTTATACTAAATAAAAATAATTAAATAACAATAAAACTAATAAATAATTAATAAAATATTAGGGTAATATTAAACCCTAATTAAATAAATAATTACATGTATACACGGTGTTTAATATTTTAAAATATGTATGAGTTCATGCAAGTCCATAAATATATTTAAAATAATTAATAATAAATTATTTACGTGAAAATTTCCCCGAAAATAAAAGTCTCGGGAAAATTTTACGTAAAGCACTTAAAATAATGATAAATAATTAAAATTCAATTTTAATTAATCAACAACTTATGAAATATCAATATCATATTTAAAAATTATTAACACTGCATATCCCGATGCAGTATTAAAATATTTAAAAACACGGGATATTCTATGTACGAACCTCATATAGTAACCAGCTAAACCTAGAAAATTATGAATCTCAGTAACTGAAGTCGGTCTAGGCCACTCAGATTGTCATGACCCAAACTAGGAGTCATGATCGGCGCTAGGGAATGGGAATTCTTTCGAATCTGGAACCCATAGCAAGCCTAAGAAAATAAAATCATACAATAAATAAATAAAAGTACGACTAAATTAAAATTTTTCTGAATCAATATATAAAATAAATACTCCAAATCCTTTTATAAATGAATACATATTCGTACAATGTTCAAATACAAATTCTCAGAGTATTTAATATCCAAACAAAATAATACACTTCCAATATAATAACACTACTACTGCAGTTTCTAGAATACAATCAGAGTTTAGAATATACATTTGTATAAAATAGCCGGGACTGAAGAACATCAGTGAGGAACTCTACAACTAAGGTCTGACGATATAGGATCTCCTGAAAAAAATAATTGAGGGGGGTCAGACCTCACTGAGTGAATTATTATACTATATATACATGCAAACTAAACCATTCAATCAGGCATTCTTATATATATATATATATACACACACACACACACATCTCACACGAATGCCAAACTTTGCTTTTATAAATATACTACACGTAGAAAACATTTGATTAAATTCATAAAGGATCCATAGAACCTTAATAATAACAACCTCAACAACTCCATCATCACTCTAGCCATGCAGGCTCACTTAATTCCAAATAGAACACTTATTCCAATCTGGACAGCAGACTGGCCCTGAGACACTAAGTTGACCGAGCTCCAACAGTCTGACTGTCGGTGTGATTGGCCCCGAGACACTTGGTCAACCGAGCTCCAGCAATCACACTATCTATCACCTCACATCTCAATCAACCCAATAGATCATTCAATTCACTTAAGTCAATCGATCTCCAATAGTTTGACTATCAGTGTGATTGGCCCCTGCAATCACACTATCTAACATACCATTAATCTTAGTCAAAATAATTAAATCAATTATAATCACCCAATTTTAACTCTCACTCAATCCTTATCTATCGTACCGGTATGTACACGGTCCTAGTGCTGCCCACTAGGAAGCACGTTCTATTAATATCCTTCACTTAGAATAAATCATTCATTCGGAAAATAATTAATGTAGAACAATATTCATAATAGTAAAACCAACCACATATATATATACACCAAAAATATACCTAAAATATACCCAGTATATTTCAGGTATATATATATATATGTGTGTCAAATAAAATATGAAATAAACTAAAGATAAATCATTAATATGGTTAAAAATGATTTAAATGAGTTACAATAATATAACATGCATTTCCTTAAAAATATACTTAAATATACAAAAGATATACCCTAATATATACCACTAATGTGCTAGGTTTAATTTAATAATAAAACATTTATTTATTTGGAAATAAATAAAAAAATATACCAAAAATAAACTTAAAAATAATTTAAGTGTAGGTTTATAATTTAACATGCAATTATTTAAGAATAAACCTAAAATCTACTGAAACTATACCTAAAGTATACTAATCATTTAATAAAATAATTATGTCTAAGTGTACATTTTAAAACATGTGTATATTACTTAAATGTATTAAACCTAATTGTTTAATGTGCATATATCAAACTAACATGCATAATTACTTAATATGCATATATATAAAAATGCAACCCTAGATATACCAAAAATATTATAATTTAAATCCCTTTTTAAACATACAATGAAAATGAAAAATTCTAAATAATGCACCCTATATGCAGTGCATATATATACAATATAATAACTCACATGTTAGCGCTCCACGTGTAATATCCCGTAATTTTAAAAATATTTTTACACTGTACCGGGATATGCAGTGTCAGTGATTTTTGTATTTTATATGATATTTTTATGAGTTAATATGTATTTTAAACCTATTTTAATTACTGTCTATTATTTTCAGTATTTTACGTAAAATTTTCCCGGGGACTTTCATTTTCGGGGAAATTTTCACGTAAACAATGTATTATTAATTATTTTAAATGTATTTACGGGTTTGCATGAACTCATACATATTTTTAAATTAATAAATAAAGCTTGTGTGTGTATATTTATTTAATTAGGGTTTATTATTACCCTAATATTTTATTATTTATTTATTATTATTTGATTATTTTATTTATTATTAAATTATTAAAATTTATTTTTTTTCTTTTTTCTTTTTTTTTTTTTCTTTCTTTTTTCTTTTTTTCTTTTTCTTTTCCTTTTTCTTTCTTTTTCTTTTCTTTTCTCTTTCCTTTTCTTTCTTTTTCTTTTTCTTCTTCTTCTTCTTCTTCTTTTCCCGTAGACACCCGCCGGACCACCCAATCTTCCTCACGTGGTTTCTCCCTCCTCCGGCCACCGTTTTCGACACCGCCGGTCTCTATCTTCTCCTTGAGCTCCGGTGAGTGTTATTCTAGCTTTGGTTTGAGCTAAAACGGTCTAGAATTGCTTAGGTTTTGAGTTGAATATTTCGGCCACTTTTGGTTTTCGATTTTTTTTGAGCTTCAATTTGGATGATTCATGGAAACTTCCTTCACAAATGTTGTTCCTGGTAGCTTAATCTTCATGTATGAATTTTTGTAGAATTTTTGGAGGTTGTTTGGATTTTTGGGTATTTTTGAATATTTTAATATTATTTTCGAATTTTCGGAAATTAATTATTTAAATTATGAAATTGGAGTTTATGGTTGAATTAGGTGTTGAAATGAATTATAGAAATTTATTTGGAATTTTTATGAATTTCTAAGTATTTATTTTTAATTATTGAAGTTTAGGTGATTTTGGAAAATTAAGTTAATTGTGTTTTTATTTGAATTTAATTGGTTAATTGAGTTTAATTATTGATGTTATTGATAAATATGTTGAGAAAATTAATTTTGGATAATTGTATGATTTTTAGTGAATTTTTGAAGTAAATTAGGTATATATATATATATAGGGGTATTTTGGTAATTTTACCCTAAATTGTCTAAAAATGTAATTTAATTGGTTTTAATATTTATTTAAGGTATAAAAATGATTTCTACAAAATATTTGGTATTTTTAACTAATTAAAACTATTTTTCGTGAATTATTTTCAATTATATATATAATATACGGTTTTTCAAATAAAATGAGTTTTAATCGATTTTTATAGTGTTTCAAGGTTAATTATGTAATTTCTACGTATGAAATGTATTTTTATGATTTAAGGATATTTTTGGTATATTTGAATATATATTCTGTGTTTGTGGACCCCGGTCGACAGATTGTAGTCTGGAGTCCGACCGAGGGGTTGTGATTGTTTATGGTGTTATTTTCGAAGTGTATTTTCTTTGCAGGGTCGGCTCTACTCTTTTGAGTAGAGAGATGTCCGTTTTACAGGGGAGGTTCTGCCGGATTTCCGGTAGAATTCTCGTAAAACGTGATATCCAGTCGAGCCCTAATTTTCGATTCTGTATTTAATACTCTAGATTGAATTCTAGGATTTCTGTTAGGGTTATTCTGATGTCGAGTAATTATTTCTTGTTTAGTTGCGCCGAGACCGAGGGTTAGTGGACCAGGCCCGTCGGACCCGTCTCGTGGAGCGCATTAGGTGAGTTACTATATTATATATATATGCTTAGGATGCATGATTTAGAAAATGCATGTTTTATTTTGACTAATTATGCATAAATAACATGATTTATATTCAAGTATATTTTTGGTATATTTTTGGTATATAATAAATTATATACATGTTTTATTAATAAAATATATTTAAAATGTTTTTAAATATATTTTTAGTTTAATTCATGATTTGATTGGATTTATTTGACGTATATATACTCAAAATATACCTGATTTATGTTTGGTATATTTTCGGTATATATATGGTTTATATTGTTGATTTATTTAAATTCATGCATCATGTATTTGTGAATGAATGTTTTATTATTTATCACTGAAGGATATCAATAGAACGTGCTACCTAGTGGGCAGCACTAGGACCGAGTACGTACCGGTACGCCTATAGTATTTAGGCTTTATTACTGACTATTTGTGGATATCGATTTGATTATGATTATTGGATGTGTGAGATGTGGTTTGTGGGTGTAATTGCTGGAGCTCGGTTGACCAAGTGTCTCGGGGCCAATCACACTGGCAGTCAGACTGCTGGAGCTCGGTTGACTTAGTGTCTCGGGGCCAGTCTACTGTCCATATGGATTAAGTGGATATATTTGGAATTAGTGAGCCTGTATGGCTAGAGTGTTGTTTAACACTATTTTTCTGAGGTTACGATATTCTAGGGTTCTATGTGATCCTTCATAAAAGTTGATTTTCAGACAAAATATATAAAATGATTTTTCTGCATCTGTATGAACTTGCCTGTATATATACATATTACTCATATACTGTTGACTGTTTGCATTATCACTTAGAGTGTATGTATATATACTATAGTAATTCACTCAGTGAGGTCTGACTCCCCTCCGTTGACTATTTTTCAGGAGAGTCAACTTCCTCAGACCTCAGTAGCAGGTCGATACGCCGGATTTCTTCCGCCCCGGCTTCTTTATGTAAATTGTCTACTTGAGTCTTATTTATTTTATCTAGACACTGCAGTAGCTGTAAATTACAGTATTGGATTTTATGTACTTTATTTTAAAGAGATGTATTATGTTAAAACTGGATTTGTATAAAGATTATACTTATGAGATTATATATGCGATGTGATGAGTTTTGAATTATATCCAGTTGTTATGGATGATATTGTAATATTTATGATTTTATTTTCCGCTGCATATTATATTTTTATGGTTATTATTGCATATTTATTTTATTTTTAGGCTTGCTACGGGTTCCGGATTCGAAAGAATTCCCGTTCCCTAGCGCCGGTCATGACTCCTGTTTTGGGTCGTGACACCACGAGACAAACTCAGCGGGCCTGATCCGTTAGGCCTCGGTCTCGGTGCGGCTAGACAAACAAATGACAACATGAATCAGAATAAATTTAACAAAAATTCTAAAGACTTGATCTAGAATTTTAGACACAGAATTAGAATAGGAATTTGACCGGACATCACGTTTTACGAGAATTCTACCGAAAATCCGACAGAACCTCCCCTATAAAATGGACATCTCTCTACTCAAAGAGTAGAGCCGGTCCTGCAAAGAAAACACACTTTGGAATAAACACAGAATTACAACCACAATCCCTCGGTCGGACTCCAAACTACAATTTACCGACTGAGGTTCACAATTCACAGAATATACACAAAACACATTTAAATGTCATAAATACCAAAAATACCCTTCAATAATCAAAATATAGTAAATCAGATATTTAAAATACTGAAAATAATTATTTCACTGATAATTATAATAAAAATCCAAATTTTAATAAAATATTATTAAAATTCAACAAATTCTCAATAATTTCATAAAAATCAACTAAAATACATTTTTATAAATCCAAATTACATAATTAACCCTAAAACATACTAAAAATCAATAAAAACCCATTTATTTAGAAAAATAGTATATTATATATAATTTGAAAATAATTTACGAAAAATAGTTTTAATTAGTTAAAAATACTAACAATTTGCAAAAATCATTTTTATAGCTCAAATAATTATTAAAACCAATTTAATTATATTTTTAGCCAATTTAGTATAAAATTACCAAAATACCCCTATATATATAAATTTACTAAAATAAATCCAAAAATTCACCAAAAATAATATAATTACTCAAAATTAATTTTCTCAGCATATATCTCAATAGTATCAATAAATATACTCAATTAACCAATTAATTTCTATAAAAATACATATTTAATCTATTAATCCCAAAATACACATAAACTATATAAAATTCCATAAAATTATATAAATTCATGAAAATTATTTTATAAGTAAATAACATTTTAATATCAACTCAAACACTCAATTAACCTTTAAATTCAACCAAAATACTCATTTAATTCAACACTTCAAAATTTACATAAACTATAAATATTTTTGAAAATTATATAATAACTCTCAAAAATTAATTTCTCAACATTATAATTACTAACAATATATATTTCAGGTATATATATATATATATATATATATATATATATATATATATATATATATATATATATATATATATATATATATATATATATATATATATATATATTATAATTTTATGACAAAATATAATATAAATTTAGTTTAAACAAATCTCTACCACTAAAAATAAAAATATCCCATTTATATATACATACTTACATACACCTATATTTGCACACACATAAAAAAAAAATAAACACATAAATATTAACTAATAAAAATACATAAAACATTATTTAAAAGTAATAATAATATAAGTCATAATTATTAAATAATTAATAACACAATTAATGTATATTTAATAAAATAGAAATAGTACTAATAACTTACATAAATAACAATGAAAATAATAATATTACAAATGGTTGTGGAATACTTTCAGAATATTAATAATACATAAATAACATCAAGTAATAAAATAATATTAATGCTTAAAAAAAAATATTTATAATAACATTAAAATATCCATGCACTAAATTAGCATTATTAAAATAATTGTATTCGAAAATAGTAATTATACACAATAGAATTTTAAACGTTCAAAATAATTTATTTACTTAGAAAATTCAATTAAATATACATTAATGATAATAAGTTACAAAATAGTAAAATAATTAAATATAACTTTTAAACTTTATTAACACTGCATATCTCAGTATTTAATAAAATAATTTAAAATCAGGGTTATCACATAGACACTGCCTCAATCTTCTGTGGATCAACCTGGATGCCCTCTTTTGACACCATATGTCCAAGAAATGCAACACTCTCCATCCAGAAATCACACTTCGAGAATTTAGCATAAAACTGATGTTCTCTCAGTGTCTGTAGTACAGTCCTCAAGTGATATACATGTTCTTCCATACTCCTTGAATATACCGGTATATCATCAATGAAGACTACCACAAACTGATCCATAAATGGTCTGAATACCCTATTCATCAGGTCCATAAAAGCTGCTGGTTCATTAGTCAAGCCAAAAGACATAACCAGAAACTTATAATGGCTATATCGAGTGCAGAATGCCATTTTAGGAACATCAGCTTCACTGATCTACAACTAATGATAACCCGACCTCAAATCAATCTTGGAAAGGAACTGTGCGCCTTGTAGCTGATCAAACAAGTCATTTATCCTTGAGAGAGGATACTTGTTCTTCACTGTCACCTTGTTCAGCTCTCTGTAGTTAATGCACAGTCTCAGGGTACCATCCTTCTTCCTCATAAACAGGGCTACTGCACCCCAAGGAGAAACACTAGTTCTAATAAAACCCTTATCCAGTAATTCTTGTAACTGCTCCTTCAACTCTTTTAACTCTGTAGGAGCCATTTTATAGGGTGGCATAGAAATAGGGGTAGTGCCTGGAACCATATCTATACAGAACTCAATCTCTCTATGAGGTGGTAAACCTGGCAGCTCCTCAAGAAAAACATTAGGAAACTCATAGGCAATAGGAACATCTATAAGTGATAACTTCTCCACTGAAGTATCCTTGACTAATGCCAAATATCCCTGACAACCCTTCCTCAGCAACTTCCTAGCTGTAATAGCGAAAATGAGATTCTGAGGTGCAGAACTCTTATCACCCACAAACTTAAATTCTTCTTCACCAGGAATTCTTAAAGTCACCTCTTTACTTTGAAAATCCACCATGACATAGTGCTGAGATAACTAATCCATACCTAGAATTACATCAAATTCCATCACATTCAACAAAATCAAATCAGCGGATAATTCTCTACCTCTAACAAGAATTGGACAACCAGAAAGAACAACATCGGTATCCAAAGAGTCACTTAGAGGAGTGGTGACAGACAAAGGAAAAGCCATCCTCGAAGCTTGCTAATAAGACTTAGAAGCAAAAATAGGAGACATGAATGAATGTGTGGCACCTAGATCAAATAGAACCCATGCGTCTAGGTAACATATAGAAATAATACCTACCATGATTGTATTAGATGCCTAAGCATCCTGTTGAGTGAGATGGAAGACTCTGGCTTAACCTCGACCTCCCTGATGATTGGTAGAAGCCTGGCCAACACCTTTGGCACCTCCTTTAGTACCTCTACCATATTCCTGTTGAGGAACAATCTGAGTAGGACTCTGGTGCTGGGCTGGAGGCAACTGAAAAGGAACAAGTGCTGCACTGGCAATCGATTGATGTGGGAATAGCAAAATATGTGGTTGTTGATAACCAAAATAGGGACATGATCTGGCAAAATGTCCCGTCTATCCACATCTAAAACACGTCAGTGGTGTCATGTAAACACGGTCCTTGATGGACTCTGTCGCACGTCTAACAAACATTGGCAGTTGACCCAGAACTACGACCACTACTGCTGCTCGAAGCACCTAACCCAAGTCTGAACGGTCTGTGCTGACATCCACGGCCATGCCTACTGCTCCTATGTACCCTCTACTGCTATCTCTGACTTTGCTGGGTTGGACCTCTATGCTGACTACTCGAACCAATCTGAAAACTCAAGTACGGAGTAGTCTGAAATCCATTTGATTGAACACCCAACCAGTAATAATCATGCATATCTCCTTCCCTGACTAGCCTCAGCTCAATCTACTTGGCCAACTCTATCATTGACTCTAGAGTAAGGCCCACTATAGGTATACCAATAAATGCAGAACCCAATCCAGTGAAATAAGTGGTGACTACGAAGTACTGATCTTGCATAAGATCCTCTATATATCTATCAAGCTGAAGGAACTCTCTAGTATAGTCCTAAACAGATTTGTCACCTCGGGTAGTGATAGTCAGTCGGGAGTCTGTAGCTCATATGAAGTGGCTCTGGGCAGAATCTCCTCATGAATCGCTCTCTGAACTGAGCCCAGGTCATCGTAATCATGTATGGCTGGATCATCTGAATAAACTAATCCAAAGCTGGTCCTTTTACTGACAACTCGACTATCATGATCCGTTTGTACTCGGTGTGAGCAGTCTGAGTCCTCATCTCGATCGTATGTAGAAAATCTAAAGTGTTAGAAGTCCCAACGAATGCGATTCTGTCGACTCTGGCATAGAATAGGGCTGCCTCAGGGTTAGACATACCCTGATGATAGGTAGGATGAACAAGCGGTGCAACAAGAGGTACTGGAATATCATCGTACTCTGGCTCTACAGGTTCCTTATATTGTAGCTCTCTCTATCTACGGCGACTTGCCACTCCTCGAGGTCTACCTCTGCGCCTAGCTGGCAGCTTAGGAGGTAAAACCTTATCCTATAAGGACTTATCATCCTGGGCCTCTGTAATATCCTGGGTTTTTTAAATAATTTTAAACTGCATCGAGATATGCAGTATCAATAATTTTTATATATATTTATGATTATTTAATGATTTTATTATTTATTAAGTCATTTTTAATTATTTTTTTTATTTTTAAGTTCTTTACATAAAATTTTCCTGGAAATTTTATTTTTGGGGAAATTAAAAAGTAAATAATTAAATATTAATTATTTTAAGTGGTTTTGTGGAGTTGCATGAGTTCATGCATGATTTTAGAGTGTCAAATAAAATATATATACATACATGCATTTAAATTAAATTAGGGTTTATTTAATTGAATTAAATTATATTATATAGTTTTAATATTAATTAATTAAGTGTGTATATATGTATATATGTGTATATATATTATTAAAATATGTGTGTGGTGCATATTTATTGTGTGTGTTATATTATATATTAAAATAATGTAAAGTTATATATATATATATATATATATATATATATATATATATATATAATAATAATAATAATAATAATAATAATAATAATAATAATAATAATAATATAATAATAATAATAATAATATCATATCAAAAATAAAGTTTGAGATAATTACATAATTGCCATTACCTTCTTCTTCTTCCTCCCGATTGTTTTCCTTCCCGTCCGGCCGTTGCAACTCCTTTCTCTTCTCGTCAATGTGCCCTCCAGCGTGCCACCACCATTTCTAGCCTACTCCACCACTTGCCACCTTCTTCTCCGACGTGGTTTGGCCGAATTTTCAAAGAGAAGCTAAAAATCGATCTTGACGTCGATCAAGCACTTTTCAGCCACTGTTTCGAGCCCCACTGGTCTCTATCTCTTCCTTGAGCTTTGGTGAGTGCATTTCTAAGCTTTGTTTCAATTGAAATGGTATAGATTTCCCTAGGTTTCAAATTTTCAATTTCGGCCATTTAGGGTTTTTAATTTTTTTGAGCTTCGATTTGGTTGATTCATGCAATCTTCCTTCACAAAAATTGATCCTAGTAGCTTAATCTAGCTCTGTGAATTTTTATGGAATTTTTGGGAATTATTTTAATTTTTATGAATTTTTTATTATTTTAATAATATTTTCTAATTTTCAAAAATTAATTAAATAAATTATAAAAGTGTGATTTATGGTGTTTATTGGTGTTAAAATGAATTTTAGAAATTTACTTGTAATTTTTGTGATTTTTATATAATTATTTGAATTTATTTAGTTTATGTAATTTTTGGAAAATTAGGTTAATTATGTGTTTTATTGAAATTAATTGGGTAATTGAGTATATTTGTTGATATTATTGAATTATATGTTGAGAAATTAAATTTTGAGTAATTTTATTATTTTTTGTGAATTTTTGATTAATGTATAGTGAATTTACATAACTAGGGGTATTTTGGTAATTTGACATTAAATTGGCTAAAAATATAATTAAATTGGTTTTAATAGTTATTTGAGGTATAAAAATGATTTCTACAAATTATTAGTATTTTTAACTAATTAAAACTATTTTTCGTAAATTATTTTCAAAGTATATATAATATACGATTTTTCTAAATAAATGAGTTTTTATCAATTTTTAATATGTTTTAGAGCTAATTATGTGATTTGGATTTATGAAATGTATTTTGATTATTGAAGGGCATTTTTGGTATTTTCTGAAATTTAAATGTGTTATGTAATTATCTCATGAATTGTGAACCTTGTGGGAGTCCGACCGAGGAGTTGTATGATTGTTTATTTCCGAAGTGTGTTTCTTTGCAAGATCGGCTCTACTCTTTGAGTAAAGAGATTTCCATTTTACAAGGGAGGTTCTGTCGAATTTTCGATAGAATTTTCATAAAACGTTATGTCCGGTCGAATTCTTATTCTGATTTTGTGTCCGTTATTCTTAGATTGAGTCTCTAGAATGTCGATAGATTTATTCTGATTCCGTATTATCATTTATTTGTTTAGTTGCTCCGAGACTGAGGCCTAATAGACCAGGTCCGTCAGATTCGTCTTGTGGAGTGCAATAATAGTGAGTTGTTATCTTATATATACGTGTTCTAAGATGCATGTTTTTAGAAATGTATGATTTATTTTATAAATTATGCATAAATGGTTTAAGTATTGCTTAGGTTTACTTTTGGTATATTATTGGTTTATTTTAAATTAAATGCATGTTTTATTAATGAATTACGCCTAAAATGTTTTTAAGTATATTTATGGTTTATTTACGGTTTATTTTATAATTAAATTGAATTTATTCGACATATATATACTTGAAATATACTTGGTTTATTTTTGGTATATTTCTAGTATATATATGGTTTATGTTGCTATTTTATGTAATATCATGCATCATTTAATTTATGAATGTATGTTTTATATAATAATGAAGGATATCAATAGAACATGCTACCTAGTGGGCAGCACTAGGACCGAGTACGTACCGGTACGACGATAGCATTTAGGCTCTATTACTAATCTATTTGTGGATATTGATCGGATTGATTTAATTTGATATGTGATGTGATTTGAGAGTGTGATTGCTGGAGCTCGGTTCGGTTGACCAGGGGTTTCAAGGCTAATCACACTGACAGTCAGACTGTTAGAGCTCGATTGACTAAGTGTCTCTGGGCCAGTCTACTGTCCAAATGGAACAAGTGAATTTATTTGGAATAAGTGAGCCTGTATGGCTAGAGTGTTGTCTAACACTGTTTGAGGTTGTGACTTTTCTAGGGTTCTATTTGGTCCTTCATATACGAATGTATTTCTTAATATTTATATAAAATGGTTTTGCTGCATTTGTGTGTATTTACTTGTATATATATTTATTATATATACTGTTGACTGTGTGCATTTGTCATTTAGCTATGCATGTATATATATTATAACAATTCACTCAGTGAGGTTTGACTCCCCTCCGTTGACTATTTTTCAGGAGAGTCATCATCTTCAGACCTTAGTAGCAAACCCATACGCCAGATTTCTTCCGTCCTGGCTTTATTATGTAATATGCTTACTTAATGTTATTTTATAATCTAGACACTGTGGTAGTTGTAGTCAGTTGTGAGAATTATGTATTATGTTTGTATGAAACATATATTTTAAAGAAATGAACTGGGATTTGTATTAAAAGATTATATATATATGATGGATTTGTATTATTAAATCTATTGACGAATTATTTTATTTTATTTTAAATATGAAATTTAATTTTCGTTGCGAGATATTATATTTATTTTTATTGTTATTATTATTGCATTTTTTATTTTATTTTAAGGCTTGCTACGGGTTTCGAATTCGAAAGAATTCCCGTTCCCTAGCGCCGGTCATGGCCCCTGTTTTGGGTCATGATGAAGTTATTATCAGAGCAGAGTTCTGTGTCAGGGCATAATTATATGAGTTATGGCCCTAGTTTTCAGTGTTATGTTTTCTTTGAAACTACTGTAATGAATTAGGTTTTAGTATGTCTTGATAAGTATTCCTTGCTTTAGTTTTTTGCATTATTCCTCCGTTGTCTATTTTGTCTGAATTGTTTTATTTTTCTTTTCAGAACGAGGAGGCGAGCGCGTCGCTCCATCGGTCATTGAGGCCGAGGATGATGAGTCCTTCTAGGATGAGGTTTTACCTCCTGAGCCGCCAGTTAGATGCAGAGGTCATGGCAGAGGTAGACCTCGAGGAGCGACAGGTCGCTGTAGGCAGAGAGAGATACAAGATGAGGAGCCTGTACATCCTGAGTTCGGGGATGTTCCTGTACCTTTAGTTGTTCAGCCTGCCTATCAGCAGGGTATGTCTAACCTTGAGGCAGCTCTGTTCTATGCCAGAGTTGGCAGGATCGCTTTCGATGGGACGTCCGACCCTCTAAATTTTTTGCATGCGATCAAGACTAGGACTTGGACTGCTCATACTGAGTACTAGCGGATAATGATCATAGAGCTTTCTGTTGAGGGACCAGCCTTGGACTGTTTTATTCAGAAGATCTAGCTGTATATATTAACGATGACCTGGGCTCAATTCAGAGAGCAATTCATGAGGAGATTTTGCCCAGAGTTGCTTCGTTTGAGTTACAGTCTTCGGTTGACCAGTATTTCTCATGGTGATAGATCAGTTGAGGAGTACACCTGAGAGTTTCTCTGACTGGGTAGATATGCAGAGGATTTGATGCGAGACTAGTACTTCGCAGTCACTACCTATGTCATCGGATTGGGTTCTATATTTGCTGGTATGCCTACAGCAAGCCTTACTCTGGAGTCAATGATTAAGTTGGCCAAGGAGATTGAGCTGAGGCTAGTCAGGCAGGGAGCTATGCCTGATTATTACCAGCTGGGTGTTTAGTCGATTGGATTTCAGACTACTCCGTATTTGAGTTTTCAGATTGGTTCGAGTAGTCAGCAGAGAGGTCCAGCTTAGCAGAGTCAGAGGTAACAATGGATACATCGGAGCAGTAGACATGGTCGTGGAGGTCAATATAGACCGTTTAGACTCGGGTCAGGTGCTTCGAGTAGCATTAGTGGTCATAGTTCTGGGTTAGCTACCACTATTGCTAGACCTGCAGTAGAGTCCATCAGGGACCGTGTTATTTGACACCGCTAACGTGTTTCAGATGCGGGTAGATAAGACATTATGCCAAATCATGTCCTTATTTCGAGTATCAACAGCCGCAGATTTTGCGATTTCCACAGTAGTCGATTGCTAGTGTTGCACCTGTTCCTTTTCAGTTGCCTCCAGCCTAGCATCAGAGTTCCACTCAGTTTGTTCCCCAGCAGGGTCATGGTAGAGGTGCCAGAGGTGTTGGCCAGGCTTCTACCAGCCAGCAGGGAGGTCGAGGATAGGCCAGAGTTTTTCATTTTACTCAGTAGGATGCTCAGGCATCTAATGCAGTCATAGCAGGTATTTTTTCTGTCTGTTACCTGGATGCATGGGTTTTGTTTGATCTGGGTGCCATACATTTTTTTGTTTCTCCTATTTTTTCTTTCAAGTCTTGTTGGCAAGCTTCGAGGATGGATTTTCCTTTGTCTATCGCCACTCCTCTAAGTGATTCTTTGGACACCGATATTGTTCTTTCTGATTGTCCAGTTCTTATTGGAGGTAGATAATTATCTGCTGATTTGATTCTGTTGGATGTGATGGAGTTTGATGTCATTCTGGGTATGGATTGGTTATCTCAGCATTATGTCATGGTGGATTTTTGAAGTAAAGAGGTGACTTTCAAAATTCCTGGTGAAGAAGAATTTAAGTTTGTGGGTGATAGGAGTTCAGCACCTCAGAATCTTATTTCTGCTATTATGGCTAAGAAGTTGCTGAGGAAAGGTTGCCAGGGATATTTGGCATTAGTCAGCGATACTTCAGTGGAGAAGTTTTCACTCACAGATGTTCCTGTTGCCTGTGAGTTTTCTGATATTTTTCTTGAGGAGTTGCCAGGTTTACAACCTCATAGAGAGATTGAGTTCTGTATAGAAGTGGTTCCAAGTACTACTCCTATATCTATGCCACCCTACAAAATGGCTCCTGCAGAGTTGAAAGAGTTGAAGGAGTAGTTGCAAGAGTTGTTAGATAAAGGTTTCATTAGACCCAGTGTTTCTCCTTGGGGTGCACCAGTCCTGTTTGTGAAGAAGAAGGATGGTACCTTGAGACTGTGCATTGACTACAGAGAGCTGAACAAGGTAACAATGAAGAACAAGTATCCTCTTTCGAGGATAGATGAATTGTTTGATCAACTATAAGGTGCACAGTTCTTTTCTAAGATTGATCTGAGGTCGGGTTATCATCAACTACGGATTAGTGAAACCGATGTTCCTAAAATGACATTCCGCACTCGATATGGTCATTATGAGTTTTTGGTGATCTCTTTTGGTTTGACTAATGCACCAACAACTTTTATGGACTTGATGAACAGGGTATTCAGACCGTATATGGATCAGTTTGTGGCAGTCTTCATCGATGATATATTGGTATATTCGAGGAGTATGGAGGAGCATGTATATCACTTGAGGACTGTACTATAGACACTGAGAGAACATCAGCTTTATGCTAAATTCTCAAAGTGTGATTTTTGGATGGAGAGTGTTGCATTTCTTAGACACGTGGTGTCTAAAGAAGGTATCCAGGTTGATCCACAAAAGATTGAGGCAGTGTCTGAGTGGCCTAGACCAACTTCTGTTACAGAGATTCATAGGTTTCTGGGTTTAGCCGGGTACTATAGGAGGTTTGTATAGGATTTTTCTAGAATTGCAACTCCTATGACTCGCTTGACTTAGAAGAATGTTAGATTTGAGTGGTCAAAAGCTTATGATAATAGTTTCCAGTTGTTGAAGGAGAAGTTGACCACAACTCCAGTGTTACCTTTGCCTAATAGTGTAGACAAGTTCATAGTTTATTTTGATGCCTCTAGAGTTGGCCTTGATTGTATGTTGATGCAGAATGGTAGGGCGATAGCCTATGCTTCGAGGCAGTTGAAGAAGCATGAGCAGAACTATCCTACATATGACCTTGAGATGGCTGTAGTGATCTTTGCTCTCAAGATCTGGAGACATTATCTATACGGGGTGACTTGTGAGATATTTACTGATTACAAGAGCCTTACGTACATTTTCTAGCAGAGAGATCTGAATCTGAGGTAGAGGAGATGGTTGGAACTGTTGAAAGATTATAACTGTGAGATTTTATATCATCTGGGCAAGGCTAATGTGGTAGCAGATGCCTTGAGTAAGAAGTCCTCAGGCAGTCTTGCTCACATTAGTGTTGAGAGGAGACTGTTGATCTAGGAGTTACATCTGTTGGTGGATCAAGGTCTGATGATGAAGATTAGTAAATCAGGTGGATTGCTAGCTTAGTTTAAGGTACGATCTGTACTAAGAGATAGGATTAAGGAAGCTCAGAGCCGAGATCCTATTTTAGAAGAGCTTGCAGAGAATGTCCATGCAGGGAAGTTCACTGATTTCACACTCGATGATGATGATTTATTGTGGATCAATAGTAGATTATGTGTTCCTGATGTGGATGATTTAAGAGAAGAGATTCTAGAGGAAGCACATTCTATAGCTTATAGCGTACATCTGAGTGTCACTAAGATGTACCACAGTATTAGAGATTTATATTGGTAGGACAAACTGAAGAAGGATGTCGCTGATTATGTTGCTAAGTGCTTGATCTGTCAGCAAGTGAAAGCTAAGCATTAGAAGCCTTCTAGGAAGCTTCAACCTCTTCCTATTCCTGAGTGGAAGTGGGAAATGATAGCTATGGATTTTGTGGTTGGTTTACCTCATTCTAAGGATGGATATGTTGAGGATATGTTTGAGAGGACGATCCAGACACTAGAAGATATGTTGAGGATGTGTGTCTTGGATTTGGGAGGTTGCTAGGATGATTATTTGCCACTCATAGAGTTTATGTATAATAACAACTACCATAGCAGTATTGGCATGGCACCATATGAGGCGTTGTATGGAAGGAAGTGTAGATCCCCTCTGAGTTAGGATGAGATTGGTGAGAGAGCATTGACTGGACGTGTGATGGTTCAGGATGCTGCAAAGAAAGTCACTGTGATTAAGCATAAATTAGAGATTGCAGTTAGCAGGCAGAAGAGCTATGCGGATCCTAGGCGCAGAGATGTGGAATTTCATGTTGGAGACTTTATTTTTCTGAAGGTGTCTGTGATGAAGGGTGTGATGAGATTTGGCAAAAAGGGTAAGTTAGCACCGAGATATATAGGACCGTTCGAGATTCTGGAGAGAGTTGGCACTGTTGCATATCGGTTGCCTTTACCTCCGAGTATGTCATAAGTGCATCCGATGTTTTATATCTCGATGCTAAGGAAGTATGTCTCAGACCCTTCACACGTGTTGCCGCTTGATAGCGTGGAAGTGAATGAAGATCTGACATTTATGGAAGAACTTGTGGTGATCGTTGATTATCAAGTTCAACAGTTGTGTTCAAAACAGATTCCGATGGTCAAGGTTTTATGGCGCAGCAACAGAGTTAAGGAGCATACGTGGGAGACTGAAGCTGAGATGCGAGCTTCTTACCCGTATCTCTTCCCTTCTTGATCTTGTATTTTTTTCTTTTCCTGGAATTCGGGGACAAATTCTTGTAAGGGGGGAAGATTGTAACATCCCGGGTTTTTAAATAATTTAAAATTGCTTCGGGATATGCAGTGTTAATAATTTTTATATATATTTATGATTATTTAATGATTTTATTATTTATTAAGTCATTTTTAATTATTTTTAAGTTCTTTATGCAAAATTTTCCCGAGAATTTTATTTTCGAGAAAATTAAAACATAAATAATTAAATATTAATTATTTTAAGTGGTTTTGTGGAGTTGCATGATTTCATGCATGATTTTAGAGTGTCAAATAAAATATATATACGTACATGCATTTAAATTAAATTAGGGTTTATTTAATTGAATTAAATTATATTATATAGTTTTAATATTAATTAATTAAGTGTGTATATATGTATATATGTGTATATATATAATTAAAATATGTGTGTGGTGCATATTTATTGTGTGTGTTATATTATATATTAAAATAATATAAAGTTAGATATATATATATACATATATACATATAATGTTCATATCAAAAATAAAGTTTGATATAATTACAGAATTACCATTACCTTTTTCTTCTTCCTCCCAATCGTTTTCCATCTCATCCGGCCGCTGTAACTCCTTTCATTTCCCGTCGGTGTGCCCTCCGGCATGCCACCACCATTTCCAGCTTGCTCCGCCACCTACCACCTTCTTCTTCGACATGGTTTGGCTGGATTTTTAGAGAGAATCTGAAAATAGATCTTGACGTCGATCAAGCACTTTCTGGCCACCGTTTTGAGCCCCACCAGTCTCTATCTCTTCCTTGAGCTCTGGTGAGTGCATTTCTAAGCTTTGTTTCACTTGAAATGTTTTAGATTTCCCTAGGTTTTGAATTTTCAATTTCGGCCATTTAGAGTTTTTGATTTTTTTTGAGCTTTGATTTGGTTGATTCATGCAATCTTCCTTCACAAAAATTGATCCTAGTAGCTTAATCTAGCTCTGTGAATTTTTGTGGAATTTTTGGGAATTATTTTGATTTTTGTGAATTTTTTATTATTTTAATAATATTTTCTAATTTTCAAAAATTAATTAAATAAATTATGAAATTGTGATTTATGGTGTTTACTGGTGTTAAAATGAATTTTAGAAATTTAGTTGTAATTTTTTTGAATTTATTTAGTTTATGTAATTTTTGGAAAATTAGGTTAATTATGTGTTTTATTGAAATTAATTGGGTAATTGATTATATTTGTTGATATTATTGAATTATATGTTGAGAAATTAAATTTTGAGTAATTATATTATTTTTGGTGAATTTTGATTAATTATAGTGAATTTACATAACTAGGGGTATTTTGGTAATTTGACATTAAATTGGCTAAAAATATAATTAAATTGGTTTTAATAGTTATTTGAGGTATAAAAATGATTTCTACAAATTATTTATTATTTTTAACTAATTAAAACTATTTTTCGTAAATTATTTTCAAAGTATATATAATATACGATTTTTCTAAATAAATGAGTTTTTATCAATTTTTAATATGTTTAGGGCTAATTATGTGATTTGGATTTATGAAATGTATTTTGATTATTGAAGGGCATTTTTAGTATTTTTTGAAATTTAAATGTGTTATGTAATTATCTAGTGAATTGTGAACCTCGGTCGGTAGAATTGTAGTTTGGGAGTCCGACCGAGGAGTTGTGTGATTGTTTATTTTTGAAGCGTGTTTCTTTGTAAGACCGGCTCTACTCTTTAAGTAGAGAGATGTCCGTTTTACAGGGGAGGTTCTACCGGATTTTTGGTAGAATTCTCATAAAATGTGTTGTCCGGTTGAATTCTTATTCTGATTTTGTGTCCGCTATTCTTAGATTGAGTCTCTAGAATGTCAATAGATTTATTCTGATTTCGTATTGTCGTTTGTTTGTTTAGTTGTATCGAGACCAAAGCCTAGTGGACCAGACCCGTCAGATTCGTCTCGTGGAGCGCAATAACAGTGAGTTGTTATCTTATATATACGTGTTCTAGGATGCATGTTTTTAGAAATGTATGATTTGTTTTATATATTATGCATAAATGGTTTAATTATTGCTTAGGTTTACTTTTGGTATATTATTGGTTTATTTTAAATTAAATGCATGTTTTATTAATGAATTACACCTAAAATGTGTTTAAGTATATTTATGGTTTATTTCCAGTTTATTTTATAATTAAATTGAATTTATTCAACATATATATACTCGAAATATACTTGGTTTATTTTTGGTATATTTCTAGTATATATATGGTTTATGTTGCTATTTTATGTAATATCATGCATCATTTAATTTATGAATGTATGTTTTATATAATAATGAAGGATATCAATAAAACATGGTACCTAGTGGGCAACACTAGGACCGAGTACGTACTGGTACGACGATAGCATTTAGGCTATGTTACTAACCTATTTGTGGATATTGATCGGATTGATTTGATTTGATGTGTGATGTGATTTGAGAGTGTGATTGCTGGAGCTCGGTTGACCAGGGGTCTTGGGGCCAATCACACTAACAGTTAGACTGCTGAAGCTCGGTTGACTAAGTGTCTCGGGGCCAATCTACTGTCCAAATGGAATAAGTGAATTTATTTGGAATAAGTGAGCCTGTATGGCTAGAGTGTTGTCTAACACTGTTTGAGGTTGCGACTTTTCTAGGGTTCTATTTGATCCTTCATGTACGAATGTATTTCTTAATATTTATATAAAATGGTTTTGCTGCATTTGTGTGCATTTGCTTGTATATATATTTATTATATATACTATCGACTGTGTGCATTTGTCATTTAGCTATGCATGTATATATATTATAACAATTCACTCAGTGAGGTTTGACTCCCCTCCGTTGACTATTTTTCAGGAGAGTCATCGTCTTCAGACCTCAGTAGCAGACCCATACGTCGGATTTCTTCCGTCCCGATTTTACTATGTAATCTGCTTACTTGATGTTATTTTATAATCTAGACACTGCAGTAGTTGTAGTCAGTTGTGAGACTTATGTATTATGTTTGTATGAAAAATATATTTTAAAGAAATGAACTGGGATTTGTATTAAAAGATTGTATATATGTGATGAATTTGTATTATTAAATCCTTTGGCGGATTATTTTATTTTATTTTAAATATGAAATTTAATTTCCATTGCGAGATATTATATTTATTTTTATTGTTATTGTTATTGCATGTTTTTATAATATCCCGTGTTTTTAAAATATTTTTACACTGTACCGGGATATGTAGTGTTAATAATTTCCGTACATTATATGATATTTTTACGAGTTAATATGTATTTTAAACCTATTTTAATTACTGTATATTATTTTCAGTGTTTTACGTAAAATTTTCCCGGAACTTGCATTTTCGGGGAAATTTTCACGTAAACAATATATTATTAATTATTTTAAATGTATTTTCGGACTTGCATGAACTCATACGTATTTTTAAAATACTAAATAAAGCCTATGTGTGTGTATATTTATTTAATTATGGTTTAATGTATTACCCTAATATTTTATTATTTATTTATTTATTTATTGTTATTTAATTATTTTATTTATTATTAAATTATTTTATTATTATTTTATTATTATTTAATTATTTTATTTTATTTTTCTTTTTTATTTTTCTTTTTTTTTTTTCTTTTTCTTTTTCTTTTCTTTTTCTTTCTTTTCTTTTCTTTCTTTTTCTTTTTCTTCTTCTTCTTCTTTCCTTCTCTCCCGCGCCCGACCACCACCCACACTTCCCCTCACCGTCTGCAACTCCGGTCACCTACCTTCGGTGTGCCTCCCAGCTTGCCACCGTCGTCCCTCGCCGTCAACAGCTCCCTTCCTCGGCGCCGGCAGCCCCATTTTCCTCTTTTGGCCAAAAATCTTCCCTTCGCCGTTTCTCCCTCCTCCGGCCACCGTTTTCGACACCGCCGATCTCTTTCTTCTCCTTGAGCTCCGGTGAGTGTGATTCTAGCTTTGGTTTGAGCTGAATTGGTCTAGATTTGCTTAGGTTTTGATTTTTCTATTTCGGCCTATTAGGGTTTTTGATTTTTTTGAGCTTCGAATTGGTTGATTCATGAAAACTTCCTTCACAAATGTTGTTCCTAGTAGCTTAATCTACATGTATGAATTTTTGTAGAATTTTTGGAGATTGTTTGGATTTTTGGGTATTTTTGAATATTTTAATATTATTTTCTAATTTTCGGAAATTAATTATTTAAATTATGAAATTGGAGTTTATGGTTGAATTAGGTGTTGAAATGAATTATAGGAATTTATTTGGAATTTTTATGAATTTCCAAGTATTTATTTTGAATTATTAAAGTTTATGTGATTTTGAGAAATTAGGTTAAATGTGTTTTTATTTGAATTTAATTGGTTAATTGGGTTTAATTATTAATATTATTGATAAATATATTGAGAAAATTAATTTTGGATAATTGTATGATTTTTGGTGAATTTTTGAAGTAATTTAAGTATATATATATATATATAGGGGTATTTTGGTAATTTTACCCTAAATTGCCTAAAAATGTAATTTAATTGGTTATAATAGTTATTTAAGGTATAAAAATGATTTCTACAAAATATTTGGTATTTTTAACTAATTAAAACTATTTTTCGTGAATTATTTTCAATTATATATATAATATACGATTTTTCTAATAAAATGAATTTTATTCGGTTTTTACAGTGTTTTAAGGTTAATTATGTAATTTCTACTTATAAAATGTATTTTTAGGTTTTAAGGGTATTTTTGGTATTTCTGGATTGTTCTGTGTTTGTGGATCCCGGTCGATAAATTGTAGTCTAGAGTCCGACCGAGGGGTTATGGATTTGTGTTGAGCTTGTATTTCAAAGTGTATTTCTTTCCAGGGTCGGCTCTACTCTTTTGAGTAGAGAGATGTCCGTTTTACAGGGGAGGTTCTGCCGGATTTTCGGTAGAATTCTCGTAAAACGTGAAGTTCAGTCGAACCCTAAATTCCGATTCTGTGTTTAATACTCTAGATTGAATTCCAGGATTTCTGTTAGGGTTATTCTGATGTCGCTTACTTATTTCTTGTTTAGTTGCGCCGAGACCGAGGGCTAGTGGACCAGGCCCGTCGGACCTGTCTCGTGGAGCGCACTAGGTGAGTTACTATACTATATATATATATGCTTAGGATGCATGATTTAGAAATATATGTTTTATTTTGATTAAAATGCATAAATATTATGATTTGTATTTAAGTATATTTTTGGTATATAATAAATTATATACATGTTTTATTAATAAAATATATTTAAAATGTTTTTAAATATATTTTTAGTTTAATTTATGATTTGACTGGATTTATTTGACGTATATATACTCGAAATATACCTGGTTTACGTTTGGTATATTTTCGGTATATATATGGTTTGTATTGTTGTTTTATTTAAATTCATGCATCATTTATTTATGAATGAATGTTTTATATTTAATGATGAAGGATATCAATAGAACGTGCTACCTAGTGGGCAGCACTAGAACCGAGTACGTACCGGTACGCCTATAGCTTTAGGCTATATTACTAACTATTTGTGGATATTGATTTGATATGATTATTGATATGTGTGAGATATGGTTTGGGTGTGATTGCTGGAGCTCGGTTGACCAAGTGTCTCGGGGCCAATCACACTGGCAGTCAGACTGCTGGAGCTCGGTTGACTTAGTGTTTTGGGGCCAGTCTACTGTCTAAATGGATTAAGTGGATATATTTGGATAAGTGAGCCTGTATGGCCAGAGTGTTGTTTAACACTACTTTTTGAGGTTGCGATATTCTAGGGTTCTATGTGATCCTTCATAAACTGTGATTTTCAGATAAAGTATATAAAAATGATTTTACTGCATCTGTGTGTAATTGCCTGTATATATATATATTATATATACTATTGACTGTATGCATTATCACTTAGTGTGTATGTATATATATTATAGTAATTCACTCAGTGAGGTCTGACTCCCCTCCGTTGACTATTTTTCAGGAGAGTCAACTTTTTCAGACCTCAGTAGCAGGTCGATACGTCGGATTTCTTCCGCCCCGGCTTCTTTATGTAAACTGTCTACTTGAGTCTTATTTATTTTATCTAGACACTGCAGTAGTTGTGAATTAAAGTATTGGATTTCATGCATTTTATTTTAAAAAGAGATGTATTATGTTGAAATTGGATTTGTATTAAAGAGATTATGTATCTATGAGATAAGATTTTTATTTAAATCCAGTGATGAAAATGATATTGTGATATTTAAGATTTTTATTTTCGCTGCATATATATATTATATGATTATTGTTATTGCATGATTTATTTTATTTTTAGGCTTGCTACGGGTTCCGGATTCGAAAGAATTCCCGTCCCCTAGCGCCGGTCATGGCCCCTGTTTTGGGTCGTGACAAAGTTGGTATCAGAGCGGAGTTCTGTGTCAGGGCTTAGTTATATGAGTTCTGGCCCTAGTTTTAAAGTTGTGTTTTCTTTTGGTAACTACTGCAGTGTATTAGGTTCGAGTATGTCTTGATAAGTATTCCTTGCTTTAGTTTTCAGCGTTATTCCTCCATTGTTTGTTTTGTCTGAATCTTTCCATTTGTCTTTTCAGTATGAGGAGGCGAGCGCGTGTCGCTCCACCGGTCGTTGAGGCCGAGGATGATGAGTCTTTTTAGGATGAGGTTTTACCTCCTGAGCAGCCAGTTAGACATAGAGGTCGTGGCAGAGGTAGACCTCGAGGAGCGGCAGGTCACCGTAGGCAGAGAGAGTTACAGGATGAGGAGCCTGTTGAGCCTGAATTTGATGTTCCTGTTCCTCCAGTTGTTCAGCCTGTTCAGCCTGCCTATCAGCAGGGTATGTCTGACCCTGAGGCAGCTTTGTTCTATGCCTGAGTTGGCAGGATTACTTTTGATGGTACTTTCCATCCGTTAGATTTTTTGCATGCGATTCAGACTAGGACTCGGACTACTCATACCGAGTACCAGCGGATCATGATCGTTGAGTTGTCTGTCGAGGGACCAGCCTTAGATTGGTTCATTCAGATGATCCAGCCTTATATGATGACGATGACATGGGCTCAGTTTCGAGAGCGATTTATGAGGATATTTTGTCCAGAGCCTCTTCGTTTGAGCTATCGTCTCCGTCTGACCAGTATTTCTCATGGAGATCGATCTGTAGAGGAGTATACCCGAGAGTTTCTTCGTCTGGGTAGATATGCTGAGGATCTGATGCAAGATCAGTATTTCGTAGTTACTACATATGTTATTGGTTTGGGTTCAGCTTTTGCTGGTATGCCTACAGCAGGTCTTACTCTCGAGTCTGTGATTGAGCTAGCTAAGGAGATTGAGCTGAGGTTAGTTAGGCAGGGAGCGATGCCTGATTATTACCAGCTAAGAGTTCAATTGAGTGGATCGCAGGCTACTCCGTATTCGAGTTTTCATGTTGGATCGAGTAGTCAGCAGCGAGGTCCGACTCAGCAGAGTCAGAGACAGCAGCAGCGAGTGCATCGGAGCAGTAGACATGGTCGTGGAGGTCAGCATAGATCGTTTAGATTTGGGTCAGGTGCTTCGAGCAGCAGCAGTGGTCGTAGTTCTGGATCAGCTGCTAGCGTTTGCCAGACTTATGGTAGAGTCCATCAGGGACCGTGTTATCTGACACCACTGACATGCTTCAGATGCGGGCAGACAGGACATTTTGCCAGATCGTGTCCTTATTCTGGGTATCAGCAGCAGCAGATTTCACGATTCCCACAGCAGTCGATTGCTAGTGCAGCACCCGTGCCATTTCAGTTACCACCAGCCCAGCATCAGAGTTCCACTCAGTTTGTTCCACAGCAGAGTCGTGGTAGAGGTACTAGAGGAGGTGCCAGAGGTGTTGGCCAGGCTTCTACCAGTCAGCAGGGAGGTCGAGGTCAGGCCAAAGTTTTTCATCTGACTCAGCAGGATGCTCAGGCATCTAATGCAGTCATGGCAGGTATTGTTTCTGTTTATTACCTGGATGCATGGGTTTTATTTGATCCAGGTGCCACACATTCGTTTGTTTCTCCTATTTTTGCTTCTAAATCTTGTTGGCAAGCTTCGAGGATGGCTTTTCCTTTGTCTGTTGCCACTCCTCTGAGCGATTCTTTAGACACCGATATTGTTCTTTCTGGTTGTCCAGTTCTCGTGGGAGATAGAGAATTACCCGCTGATTTGATTTTGTTGGATGTGATGGAGTTTGATGTTATTTTGGGAATGGATTGGTTGTCTCAGCACTTCGCTGTGGTAGATTGCAGGAATAAGGAGGTGACTTTTAGAATTCCTGGTGAAGAAGATTTTAAGTTTGTTGGTGATAGGAGTTCAGCACCTCAGAATCTTATTTCTGTTATTACAGCTAGGAAGTTATTGAAGAAGGGATGTCAGGGATATTTGGCATTGGTTAGGGATACGTCAGTGGAGAAGTTATCACTCACAGATGTTCCTGTTGCTTGTGAGTTTCCTGATGTTTTTCTCGAGGAGTTGCCAGGTTTACCACCTCACAGAGAGATTGAGTTCTGTATAGATGTGGTACCAGGTACTACTCCTATATCTATGCCACCCTATCGTATGGCTCCTGCAGAGTTGAGAGAGTTGAAGGAGCAATTGTAAGAGTTGTTGGATAAAGGTTTCATTAGACCTAGTGTTTCTCCTTGGGGTGCACCAGTCTTGTTTGTGAAGAAAAAGGATGGTACCCTGAGACTGTGCATTGACTATAGAGAGCTGAATAAGGTGACGGTGAAGAACAAGTATCCTCTCCCGAGGATAGATGATTTGTTTGATCAGCTCCAGGGTGCACAATTCTTTTCTAAGGTTAACTTGAGGTCAGGTTATCATCAGCTGCGGATCAGTGAAGCTGATATTCCTAAGATAGCATTCCGCACTAGATATGGCCATTATGAGTTTCTGGTGATGTCTTTTGGTTTGACTAATGCACCAGCAGCTTTTATGGACTTGATGAATAGGGTATTCAGACCGTATGTGGATCAGTTTGTGGTAGTCTTCATTGATGATATACTAATATATTCGAGGAGTATGGAAGAGCATGTATATCATTTGAGGATTGTACTACAGACACTGAGAGATCATCAGCTTTATGCTAAATTCTCGAAGTGTGATTTTTGGATGGAGAGTGTTTCTTTTCTTGGGCACGTAGTGTCTAAAGAAGGTATTCAGGTTGATCCACAGAAAGTTGAGGCAGTATCTGAATGGCCTAGACCTACTTCTGTTACGGAGATTCGAAGTTTTCTGGGTTTAACCGGGTATTATAGGCGGTTTATGCAGGATTTTTCCAGGATAGCAGCCCCTATGACTCGCTTGACTCAGAAGAACGTTAGATTCGAGTGGTCAGAAGCTTATGAGAACAGTTTTCAGTTGTTGAAGGAGAAGTTGACCACAGCGCTAGTATTAGCTTTGCCTAATAGTGTGGATAAGTTCACAGTTTACTGTGATGCTTCTAGAATTGGTCTTGGTTGTGTGTTGATGCAGAATGGAAGGGTGATAGCCTATGCTTCGAGGCAGTTGAAGAAGCATGAGCAGAACTATCCTACACATGATCTTGAGATGGCTGCAGTGATCTTTGCTTTGAAGATTTGGAGACATTATTTGTACGGGGTGACTTGTGAGATATTTACTGATCACAAGAGCCTTAAGTACATTTTCCAGCAGCGAGATTTGAATTTGAGGCAGAGAAGATGGTTGGAATTGTTGAAGGATTATGATTGCGAGATCTTATATCATCCGGGTAAAGCTAATGTGGTAGCAGATGCCTTGAGTAGGAAGTCCTCAGGAGTCTTGCTCACATCAGTATTGAGAGAAGACCATTGATCCAGGAGTTGCATTTGTTGGTGGATCAAGGTCTGATGATGAAGATTAGTATATCAGGTGGACTATTAGCTCAGTTTAAAGTGCGATATGTACTGAGGGATAGGATTAAAGCAGCTCAGAGCCGAGATCCTATTCTGGAAGAGCTTGCAGAGAACGTCAGAGCAGGAAAGTTCACTAATTTCACACTTGATGATGACGGTGTGTTGTGGATCAGTGGTAGATTGTGTGTTCCTGATGTGGATAACTTGAGAGAGGAGATTTTAGAGGAAGCACATTCTACAGCCTACAGCGTTCATCCGGGCATTACTAAGATGTACCACAGTATTAGAGATCTATACTGGTGGGATGGATTGAAGAAGGATGTCGCTGATTATGTTGCTAAGTGCTTGACTTGTCAGCAAGTGAAAGTCGAACATCAGAAGCCTTCTGGGAAGCTTCAGCCTCTTCCTATTCCTGAGTGGAAGTGGGAAAGGATAACTATGGATTTTGTGGTAGGTTTACCTCGTTCGAAGGATGGATACGACTCTATCTGGGTGATTGTAGACAGGTTGACGAAGTCTGCACATTTCTTGCCTGTTAAAGCCACATATTCAGTTGCTAGATTGGTGAAGTTGTATGTGAAGCATATTGTGTGCCTTCATGGAGTACCTATGTCCATTGTGTCAGATAGAGGTTCGGTGTTTACCTCTCATTTTTGGCAGAAATTGCAAGAAGCGATGGGCACTAGGTTGGATTTTAGTACTGCTTTTCATCCTCAGACAGATGGCCAGTCTGAGAGGACGATCCAGACACTGGAAGATATGTTGAGGATGTGTGTCCTGGATTTGGGAGGTAGCTGGGATGATCATTTATCGCTTGTTGAGTTTGCATATAATAACAGCTACCATAGCAGTATTGGCATGGCACCATACGAGGCGTTGTATGGAAGGAAGTGTAGATCCCCGTTGAGTTGGGATGAGATTGGTGAGAGAGCTTTGACTGGACCTGAGATGGTTCAGGATGCTGCAGAGAAAGTCACCATGATTAAGCGCAGACTAGAGACTGCAGTTAGTAGACAGAAGAGTTATGCGGATCCTAGGCGCAGAGATGTGGAGTTTCAAGTTGGAGATTTCATTTTTCTGAAAGTATCTCCGATGAAGGGGGTGATGAGATTTGGCAGGAAGGGTAAGTTAGCACCGAGATACATTGGACCATTTGAAATTCTGGAGAGAGTTGGCACTGTTGCATATCGGTTGGATTTGCCTCCGAGTATGTCACAGGTGCATCCAGTATTTCATATCTTGATGTTGAGGAAGTATATCTCAGACCTTTCACACGTGTTGCAACCTGACAGTGTGGAAGTGAGTGAAGATTTGACGTTTGTGGAAGAACCTGTGGCGATCGTTGATTATCAAGTTCGACAGTTGCGATCGAAGCAGATTCCGATGGTCAAGGTTTTATGGCATAGCGACAGAGTCGAGGAGCATACGTGGGAGACTGAAGCTGAGATACGAGCTTCTTACCCGTATCTCTTTCCTTCCTGATTCTGTAATCTTGTTTTCTGGAATTCGGGGACGAATTCTTGTAAGGGGGGAGACTGTAATATCCCGTGTTTTTAAAATATTTTTACACTATACCGGGATATGCAGTGTTAATAATTTCTGTACATTATATGATATTTTTACGTGTTAATATGTATTTTAAACCTATTTTAATTACTGTATATTATTTTCAGTGTTTTACATAAAATTTTCCCGGGACTTGCATTTTCGGGGAAATTTTCACGTAAACAATGTATTATTAATTATTTTAAATGTATTTTCGGACTTGCATGAACTCATACGTATTTTTAAAATACTAAATAAAACCTATGTGTGTGTATATTTATTTAATTATGGTTTAATGTATTACCCTAATATTTTATTATTTATTTATTGTTATTTAATTATTTTATTTATTATTAAATTATTTTATTATTATTTTATTATTTTATTTTATTTTTCTTTTTCTTTTTTCTTTTTTTTTCTTTTCTTTTTCTTTTTCTTTTTCTTTTTCTTTTTCTTTTCTTTTTCTTTCTTTTCTTTTCTTTCTTTTTCTTTTTCTTCTTCTTCTTCTTCTTTCCTTCTCTCCCGCGCCCGACCACCACCCACCCTTCCCCTCACCGTCTGCAACTCCGGTCACCTACCTTCGGTGTGCCTCCCGGCTTGCCACCGCCGTCAACAGCTCCCTTCCTCGGCGCCGGCAGCCCCATTTTCCTCTTTTGGCCAAAAATCTTCCCTTCGCCGTTTCTCCCTCCTCCGGCCACCGTTTTCGACACCGCCGGTCTCTTTCTTCTCCTTGAGCTCCGGTGAGTGTGATTCTAGCTTTGGTTTGAGCTGAATTGGTCTAGATTTGCTTAGGTTTTGATTTTTCTATTTCGGCCTATTAAGGTTTTTGATTTTTTTGAGCTTCGAATTGGTTGATTCATGAAAAATTCCTTCACAAATGTTGTTTCTAGTAGCTTAATCTACATGTATGAATTTTTGTAGAATTTTTGGAGATTGTTTGGATTTTTGGGTATTTTTGAATATTTTAATATTATTTTCTAATTTTCGGAAATTAATTATTTAAATTATGAAATTGGAGTTTATGGTTGAATTAGGTGTTGAAATGAATTATAGGAATTTATTTGGAATTTTTATGAATTTCCAAGTATTTATTTTGAATTATTAAAGTTTATGTGATTTTGAGAAATTAGGTTAAATGTGTTTTTATTTGAATTTAATTGGTTAATTGGGTTTAATTATTAATATTATTGATAAATATATTGAGAAAATTAATTTTGGATAATTGTATGATTTTTGGTGAATTTTTGAAGTAATTTAAGTATATATATATATATATAGGGGTATTTTGGTAATTTTACCCTAAATTGCCTAAAAATGTAATTTAATTGGTTATAATAGTTATTTAAGGTATAAAAATGATTTCTACAAAATATTTGGTATTTTTAACTAATTAAAACTATTTTTCGTGAATTATTTTCAATTATATATATAATATACGATTTTTCTAATAAAATGAATTTTATTCGGTTTTTACAGTGTTTTAAGGTTAATTATGTAATTTCTACTTATAAAATGTATTTTTAGGTTTTAAGGGTATTTTTGGTATTTCTGGATTGTTCTGTGTTTGTGGACCCCGGTCGATAAATTGTAGTCTAGAGTCCGACCGAGGGGTTATGGATTTGTGTTGAGCTTGTATTTCAAAGTGTATTTCTTTGCAGGGTCGGCTCTACTCTTTTGAGTAGAGAGATGTCCGTTTTACAGGGGAGGTTCTGCCGGATTTTCGGTAGAATTCTCGTAAAACGTGATGTTCAGTCGAACCCTAAATTCCGATTCTGTGTTTAATACTCTAGATTGAATTCTAGGATTTCTGTTAGGGTTATTCTGATGTCGATTACTTATTTCTTGTTTAGTTGCACCGAGACCGAGGGCTAGTGGACTAGGCCCGTCGGACCTGTCTCGTGGAGCGCACTAGGTGAGTTACTATACTATATATATATATGCTTAGGATGCATGATTTAGAAATATATGTTTTATTTTGATTAAAATGCATAAATATTATGATTTGTATTTAAGTATATTTTTGGTTTATTTTTGGTATATAATAAATTATATACATGTTTTATTATAAAATATATTTAAAATGTTTTTAAATATATTTTTAGTTTAATTTATGATTTGACTGGATTTATTTGACGTATATATACTCGAAATATACCTGGTTTACGTTTGGTATATTTTCGGTATATATATGGTTTGTATTGTTGTTTTATTTAAATTCATGCATCATTTATTTATGAATGAATGTTTTATATTTAATGATGAAGGATATCAATAGAACGTGCTACCTAGTGGGCAGCACTAGAACCGAGGTACGTACCGGTACGCCTATAGCTTTAGGCTATATTACTAACTATTTGTGGATATTGATTTGATATGATTATTGATATGTGTGAGGATATGGTTTGGGTGTGATTGCTGGAGCTCGATTGACCAAGTGTCTCGGGGCCAATCACACTGACAGTCAGACTGCTGGAGCTCGGTTGACTTAGTGTCTCGGGGCCAGTCTACTGTCTAAATGGATTAAGTGGATATATTTGGATAAGTGAGCCTGTATGGCCAGAGTGTTGTTTAACACTACTTTTTGAGGTTGCGATATTCTAGGGTTCTATGTGATCCTTCATAAACTGTGATTTTCAGATAAAGTATAATAAAAATGATTTTACTGCATCTGTGTGTAATTGCCTGTATATATATATATTATATATACTGTTGACTGTATGCATTATCACTTAGTGTGTATGTATATATATTATAGTAATTCACTCAGTGAGGTCTGACTCCCCTCCGTTGACTATTTTTCAGGAGAGTCAACTTTTTCAGACCTCAGTAGCAGGTCGATACGCCGGATTTCTTCCGCCCCGGCTTCTTTATGTAAACTGTCTACTTGAGTCTTATTTATTTTATCTAGACACTGCAGTAGTTGTGAATTAAAGTATTGGATTTCATGCATTTTATTTTAAAAAGAGATGTATTATGTTGAAACTGGATTTGTATTAAAGAGATTATGTATCTATGAGATAAGATTTTTATTTAAATCCAGTGATGAAAATGATATTGTGATATTTAAGATTTTTATTTCCGCTGCATATATATATATTATATGATTATTGTTATTGCATGATTTATTTTATTTTTAGGCTTGCTACGGGTTCCGGATTCGAAAGAATTCCTGTCCCCTAGCGCCGGTCATGGCCCCTGTTTTGGGTCGTGACAGTTTTATTTTATTTTAAGGCTTGCTACGTGTTCCAGATTCGAAAGAATTCTCGTTCCCTAGCGCCGGTCATGGCCCCTGTTTTGGGTCATGATAGCCTCAACAACCGGTGGAGCGACACGCGCTCGCTTCCTCATTTGAAAAGACAAACAAAAGGATTCAAACAAAACAAACAACGAATGGTAACGTAGAAAACTAAATCAAGGAATACTTATCAAGACTACTCGAACCTAATGAACTGCAATAGTTTCAAAAGAAAACACAACACTGAAAACTAGGGCCACAACTCAATAGCTAAGGCCTTGACACAAAACTCTGCTCTGATACTAACTTTGTCACAACCCAAAACCGGGGGCCATGACAGGTGCTAGGGAATGGGAATTCTTTTGAATTCGAAACTCGTAGCAAGCCTTAAAATGATAAAAACATACAATAAATAATTTAAAACAATTAAAAATACATCAGAATTTAAAAATCAATAATTATGATAAATAATCTCTACATATCATAAAATAAAATATTTTAATACAACATTCAGAGATATGCCTCTCTAATTTTAAAATCAACATATATAATACAAAATACCATTTTCGACTAATAAAGATACAACTACTGCAATTTTATAGAATACAATAATACATAATTAAGTAGGTAATTTACATAATAAAGCTGGGGCAGAAGAAATTCGGTGGACAAGCCTACTGCTGAGGTTTGAAGAAGAGGACTCTCCTATAAAAACATAATTGAGGGGAGTCAGACCTCACTGAGTGAATTATTATAATATATATACACGTATTTCTAAATGACAAATGCAAACACTCATAAGTATTTAATAAATATATATACAGGGATGTACACACAGATGTTGAAAATCTGTCACGACCTAACACAGGGGGCCATGACCGGCGCTAGGGAACGGAAATTCTTTCAAATTCGGAACCCGTAGTAAGCCTTAAAATAAAAACATGCAATAAAATGAAATAATTAAAATATTTATTCAGAGGAAATTAAATCTCAATTAATAAAAATAAGCTTGTCATCATTCTTTAATAAAATATTATCTCATCTTATATCATAAAATAAAATCTTTTAATACAATACTTTAGAGTAACACTCTGAATTAAAATACTCATACATGCATAAATACAAAAACAAATCTCGACAGAGTCAAATACAACCACTACTGTAGTGTCTAGAGTACAAATTAAAATTCAAGTAAGCGATCTACATAATAAAGCCGGAGCGAAAGAAATCCAGCGAACAGGTCTACTGCTGAGGTCTGAATAAGAGGACTCTCTTGTAAAAACATCAACGGAGGGGAGTTAGACCACACTGAAGTGAATTATTATAATATATACACGCATAGCTAAATGACAAATGCAAACACTCAAAAGTATATATAATAAATATATATACAGGCAAATACACACAGATGTAAAGAAAATCATTTTAATACTGAAAATCATCAGTTTATGAAGGATCAAATAGAACCCTATATGATTGCAACCTCAATACCAATAGAAAGTACTCTAGCTGTCACGACCCAAAACTAGGAGTCATGACCGGCGCTATGGGAACAGGAATTCTTTTGAATTTGAAACCTGTAGCAAGCCTTAGAAAATAAAATTTGTGCAACAAATAAATAAAAAGTACGATAGAATTAAAATTTTTTAAATCAATATAAAATAAATACTCCAAATCCTTTCATAAATAAATATATTCATACAATGTTCAAATATACTCTAAGTATTAAATATCAAAACAAATAATACTCTTATGATACAATAACACTACTACTACAGTTTTTAGAATACAAATTAGAGTTCAAATTATACATTTACATAAAATAGCTGGGATGGAAGAACACCGACGAAGAACTCTACTACTAAGGTTGACGATATAGGATCTCCTGAAAAAAATAATTGAGGGGGGTTAGACCTCACTGAGTGAATTATTATACTATATATACATGCAATCTAAACCATATCCAATCAGGCATTCATATATATATATATATATATATATATATATATATATATATATATATATATATATATATTCACACATTTCACACAAATGCCAAACTCTATTTTTATAAATATAAAAAATGCAGAAAAAATTTATTTTAATTCATGAAGGATTAAATAGAACCTTATTAATCGCAACCTTAAATAGTCTTAGACAACACTTTAGCCATACAGGCTCACTAATTCCAAATAAATTCACTCATTCCATTTGGACAGTAGACTGACCTCGAGACACTAAGTTAATCGAGCTCCAGCAGTCGAATTATCAGTGTGATTGGCCCTGAGACACTTGGTCAACCGAGCTCCAACAATCACACTATCAATCATATCACATCTCAAATCATAAATCAATCATATCATCAATCTCAATCAAATCATAATTCACCACAAGTAATCCTCACTCAATCCTAAGTCTATCACACCGGTATGTACACATACTTAGTGCTGCCCACTAGGTAGTACATTCTATTGATATCCTTCATTTACAATAAAAACATTCATATGGATAAACAATTAATGCAGAGTAATAATCATAATGATAAAATAAACCATATATATACTAGAAATATACCTAAAATAAACTAAGTATATTTTGAGTATATATATATGTCAAATAAAGTCAAATCAAATATGAAATATACCAAAGATAAACCAATGATATACCTAAAAACAATTGAGTATGAATTGATAATATAACACACATTATTTGGAAATATATCAAAAATATACCTAAAGTATACTAATTATTTAATAAAACAATCATGAATAAATATATTTAAAACATGTATTTAATTTTGACATATATCCAAAATATACTAAAAATAAACATAAATATCTAACACACATATATTAAAAATAAACTCTAAATATACCAGTGATATATTAAATGTATGTAGAAAATATGCCAACATATATATATCCAGATATACTAAAAATAAACCGAGAATATGCAAAATCATATTATAAATTAAGTTACTGTTTAAAACATAAAATGAAAAATGAAAAATCCTAAGTCATGCATCCTATATGCAACACATATATATACAGTATAATAACTCACAGATTCGCGCTCCATGAGATAGACTTGGCGGGCTTAGTCCATTAGGCCTCGGTCTTAGCGCAGCTAGAAAAATAAAATAACATCAACAATTAGAATAAACTTCTAATTCTACGCTTCTAGGATTACTATAGAAAGACTCAATCAAAAATTCAAAACTAGACTCGGACCGGTTGTCACATTTTACTAGAAATCTATTGAAATTTTGATAGATTCTCCTTTGTAAAACGGACATCTCCCTACAAAAGTAGGGTCGATCCTGCACAGAAAACATACTTCCAAAATCTCAAACACAACATCTCGGGTTGGGACCCCCAAACTCCACAAACACCCAACCGAGGTTCATAATACATGAACAAACAATATTAAACAGTAAAATAATAAATCATCCATAAAAATAAAAATAATTAAAAGTCTTTATTTCCAAATTAAAACATAAAAGTTTAATTTAAATAATATTTGATAATAAAAATTCATAGATGGAAATAAAATTCCCATTTTACAATTAAATTAACATAAATTGCAAATAATATTTAAAATTAAAATTTATCATCACAAAAATAATAAAACACACATTTAATCTTAAAATAACAAATACACTTATTATTTACATAATATCTTAAAATTATCATAATTAACTAATAAAATCTCTAACATTATATAATATTAACAAAAAATTAAATTTTACAATTATTCAACATAATAAAATTCACGTTTAATTGCTTAAATAGTTTAATTATATAATAGAATTAGTTTAAAACCCATTTTATTTGCAAAATAATATATAATATATTTATTTGAAAACAATTTTTGAAAAATAATATTAATTAGTTAAAATAGTAATTAATTTGTAAAAAATCATTTTATTACCTTAAATAATTATAAAATCAACTAAAACCTAATATCTAACTATAATTAACACAAAATTACTCATTTACCCCTACAATATAAAATATCCAATATACTAAATAATTTCCTCAAAAAATTATAGAAACTCATTAAAATTATATGATCAACATATAATATACTAATATCAACCAAAACACATTTTTAACCAATAATTTCTATAAAAATACATATTTAACCTAATAATTCAAAATACACATAATTTACATAAAATTCCATAAAAATTATATAAATTCATAAAAATTATTCTCTCAACAAATAACATTCTAATATTAACTAAAATACACAATTAAACTCTAATTTCAACCAAAAATACACATTTAACTAAATATCCAAACTTACATAAACTATAAATATTTCTAAAAATTACAAAATATTCCCAAAAATTAATTTCTCAACACCAAAATTAATAATAATATATAATAACAATAATTTAACCAAATTCATAATTTAATTAATTAATTAACGAAAATTAATTATTTAATAATAAAATAATAAAAAATTCACCAAAATTAAAATAAATTCCAAAAATTATAAAAAAAATATATTCATGAAGCTCAAGCAATAGAGATCATTATTTACAAAAGGAGTTTGCTTGAATTAATAAAAATCAACCTAAAAAAAAATTAAAACCCTTAAAGCTCAAAAATGGAAATTCAAGAAAACACAAAAAAATGGATGGATTTAAGCTAAAAAAAAAAATTAGATTCATGTTTACCGGTGCTCAAGGAATCAATCGAGCCCAAGAAGTCAAGCTTTCACCGTCGGGAAGCCACCGGTGATCGTTGGATCATGCTGCTATTGCTGCTACTTCTGTCACTTTCGACGGCTACAACAGCTCTCCAATGGCAATGATGGTGGGAAGAAGAAGATGAGCAGGTGATGGTGAAGCTATGGCTACTTCGATGGAGGTTGAAGACGCACTCTGACAGGAAGAAAGTCAGACAGTGCGGGAAGGGAGGATGAACTCACGGTAAGTTCTTGTTTTTGTTTGTTTTTGTATAAATTTTATGTTCCTCACGTTAAATGTGTATGTATATATATATATGGAACATAAAATTTATACAAAAACAAACAAAAACAAGAACTTACCGTGAGCTCATCCTCCCTTCCTGCACTGTCTGACTTTTTTCTTGTTAGGGTGCATCACACACATGATATAATAAACACATAAATATATTTTGATATACATATATATATATATATACATAAAATAACATTTAACAATAAATAATAATAGCACAAATAATACTAATGATAATTCTAATAAAATAAATAATGAAATAATAAAAATAATAGTCAAAATTATGCCATATAATAAGATGATACTAATACTTAAAATAATGTTATTAAAATAATTCTCTTCAAAATAACACTAATATTATAATAAATCTCCAACACATAATGCATAAATATCACACACACACACACACAAATATATGTATATATATATAACACACATATACATTAAATATAACATTTGCACAAAGAATAAAATAATAATAATATTACTACTTAAAAATAATATTAAAATAACCATACTCTAAATTAACGTTATCAGAATAATAGTATTCGAAAATAATACATATACACAATGGAATTTAAACGTCTAAAAAAAAATTTATAGAATAATATATTTATGTAGAAATTCAATTAAACATAAAATAATAATAATAAATCACAAAATAGTAAAACAATTAAATTTATCTTTTAAATTTTATTAACACTACATATCTCATTATTTAATAAAATAATTTAAAAACCAGGATTATTACACTAGCCATATAGGCTCACTTAATTCCAAGTAAATTCACTTAATCCATATGGACAATAGACTGGTCCCGAGACACTAAGTCGCCCGAGCTCCAACAGTTTGATTGTCAGTGTGATTGGCCTCGAGACACTTGGTCAACCGAGCTCCGACAATCACACTTTCAATCACATCAATCTCAATCAAATCAATCATATCAATCTTAATCCAATCATAATTCCCATAATAAATTAATAATTCAACCTATCATCTATCGCACTGGTACGTACTCGGTCCTAGTGCTGCCCACTAAGAAGCACGTTCTATCGATATCCTTCATTTATATTAAAACATACATTCAAAAAAAATAAATAATGCATAATGACATTTAAAATAAACAAATAAATCATATATATACCAGAAATATACCTAAAATAAACTAAGTATATTTCAGGTATATTTACGTATAATAAATTCAATTAAATCATGTAATATACTCAAAATCAACTAATAATACACTTAACATAATTTGAACATAAATCACAAAGAAAACATGCATTTATTTTTAAATATACCAATAATATACCAAAAATATACCTAAGCATTTAATAACGCAATTATGTAAAATTTACATTTAAAACATATAATGTCTAAAACATGCAACCTAAAGCAATACATGTATATCATAATAACGAATAGTTGTGCGCTCCTCGAGATGGGTTCGACGGGCTTGGTCCACTAGGCCTTGGTCTCAGCGCAACTAACAATAAAATAATAACACGAAATCAGAATAATTCTAACTTAACTTCTAGAGACTAGATCTAAAATTCTAAACACAGACAGAGAATAGGAATTAGACCCGATGTCATGTTTTACGAGAATTCTACTAAAAATTCGACAGAACCTCCTCTGTAAAATGAACATCTCTCTACTTAAAAAGTAGAGCCGATCCTACAAGAAAATACACTTTGAAACATAATTCACAAAACTCGGTCGGAATCCCAAGCTACAAATTCCCTCGACTGAGGTCCACTATTCACCACAAAATACAATAAAATATATTAAAATTCCATAAATACCAAAAATTCCCTTTAGTATTAAAATATAGCAATTTAAACATTAAAAACACCAAAAGTAATTATTTCATTGGTAATTAATTAAAAACCCTAATATTAATATAATATTATTAAAATCAATATTTCTTGATAAATTCACAAATAATAATAAAAATTCATTTTATAAATCCAAATTACTTAATTGGTCCAAAAACATATTAAAAATTACTATAAATCCATTTATTTACAAAAATAGTATATTATATTTAATTTGAAAATAATTTTTGAAAAATAGTATTAATTAGTTAAATTAGTAAATAATTTGTAAAAATCATTTTTATACCTCAACTAATTATTAAAACCAATTAAATTTAATATTCAACCAAAGTCATCACCAAATTACCAAAATGCCCCTAATATACAAAAATACACATAAAATACTAATAATATTCAAAAATTCAATAAAACTTATATAATTACTCAAAAATTATTTTCTCAACATATTATTCACTAAAATCCACAAATACACTTAATTAACCAATTATTTCCAATTAAATATATATTTAACCTATATTTTTAAAATTGACATAAACTAAAAACAATTCTAAAAATTACACAAAAATCACAAAAATTTAAATTAAATTCTAAAATTAATATTAACCACCAAAAACACCAAAAATCACAATTTCATAATTTATTTAAATTAATTTATGAAAATTATAAAATAATAAAAAATTCACAAAAATCAAAATAAATTCCAAAAATTACACAAAATTCTAGGATGTAGAATAAACTAAGGGGAACAATATTTGTGAAGGAATTAAGCATGAATCAAGCAGGAATTATAAAAAAAATAAATCAAAAACTTAAGAATGGTCAAAAATGAAAATAAGATCAAAACCCCACCAAATCGTGTTTTCAAGCTACAAGAAGCTTGGAATTGTCCTCTATGGAGTTTCAGGAGTCTAACAACATTGGAATCATCAATTTTGGTGGCAAAAAATGACTTGAATGGAGGAGGAAGTGATTTTTGGGTTTCCGGCTTAAACAAGCTTTAATAGCGTTGGAGGAGGGAGGAAATGACAGCGGATGTAAAATCCCGAGTTTTTAAATAGTTTTATACTACATCGGGATATGCAGTGTTAATAATTTTTGTATATATTTCTGATATTTTATGAGTTTGTTATTTAATTAAAACTAATTTTTATTGTTTTATATTATTTTAAGTGCTTTACGTAAAATTTTCCCGAGAATTTTATTTTCGGGAAAATTAACACGTAAATAATTTAATATTAATTATTTTAAACAATTTAACGAATTTGCATGAACTCATATATATTTTTAAAGTGCTAAAATAAAGGGTATATATGTGTATATATTTTAAAATTTAACTAGGGTTTAATTAATTACCCTAAATTTTTATTATTTATTATTTAGCTTTAATATTATTTAATTATTTTTTTTAGTGTATAAATTATTTAATATATTAAATTATGTGTGTGAAAGTTTATATTATTTTAATATATAGTGTGATTATATATATATATATATATATATATATATATATATATATATATATATATATATATATATATATATATATATATATATATATATATATGTATATATATATATATATATATATATATACATATATACATAATATATAGTTTAAAAATCAAAAGTTTGCCAAATTACCAAACTGCCCCCGATCCCTCTCCTTCTTCCCTGATAGTCTAGCCACCCTCACCGTCGTCTGTCACGCCGTTCTCTTGCTGTTAGTATGCCTCCCGGCATGCCACCTTCTTCCTCAGCCTTCCCCACCACCTACAACAGCCGTTTCCGGCATCGGAGGAGCTCGTTTTGGCCGAAAACCCGAAATTCATGCTCACCGTTGATCGACATGATTTCGGCCACCGTTTTTGACACCGTTGGTCTGTATCTTCTCCTTGAGCTCCGCTGAGTGTGATTCCAAGCTTTTTTTTTTTACTCAAAATGGTCTAGATTTGCCTAGGTTTCAATTTTTTAATTTCGGCCTATTAGGGTTCTTATTTTTTTGAGCTTCAATTTGATTTATTCATGAAAAATTCCTTCACAAATGTTGCTCCCCTTAGCTTAATCTTCATGTGGGAATTTTTGTAGAATTTTTGGAATTTATTTTGATTTTTGGGTATTTTTGAATATTTTATTATTATTTTCTAATTTTCGAAAATTAATTAATTAAATTATGAAATTGTGTTTTATGATAAATATATGTGTTGAAATAAATTATAGAAATTTATTTGGAATTTTTGTGGATTTTTTATGTATTTATTTTGAATTTATATAGTTTATGTAATTTTGGAAAATAGGGTTAATTATGTGTTTAATTGAAATTAATTAGTTAATTGAGTTTATTTAGTGATATTATTGATATATATGTTGAGAAAATTAATTTTGAGTAATTATATTATTTTTGGTGAATTTTTAGATTAATTTTAGTATATTTATATATATAAGGGTATTTTGGTAATTTTATCCTAAATTGGCTAAAAATGTAATTAAATCGGTTTTAATAGTTATTTAGTGTATAAAAATGATTTCTACAGATTAATTAGTATTTTTAACTAATTTAAACTATTTTTCATAAATTATGTTCAATTATATATATAACATACGATTTTTCTAATAAAGCGAGTTTTTATCGGTTTTTACTGTGTTTTAGGGTTAATTACATAATTTCTACTTATAAAATGTATTTTTTTATATAAGGGCATTTTTGATATTTTGTGAATTATGAACCTTGGTCGGTAAAATGTAGTTTGGAGTCCGACCGAGGGATTGTGGTTGTAATTCTGAGTCTATTTTTCGAAGTGTGTTTCTTTGCAGGGCCGGCTCTACTATTTGAGTAGAGAGATGTCCATTTTACAGGGGAGGTTCTGCCGAATTTTTGGTAGAATTCCCATAAAACGTGATGTCCGGTCAAATTCTGATTTTAATTCTATCTCTAGTAATCTAGATCGAGTCTTTAAAACTTCTGTTAGATTTATTCTGATATTCTGTCATTATTTGTTTGTTTAGTTGCACAGAGACCGAGGCCTAGTAGACCAGGCCCATCGGACCCATCTCGAGGAGCGCAATAATTATGAGTTACTATTCTCTATATATATGCTCTAGGGTGCATGATTTTAGAAATCTATGTTTTATTTTGACTAAAAAAATGCATGATAGTTTAATTAGTACTTGAGTTTATTTTAGTTTACTTTAGGTTTATTTTTGGTTTATTTTAAACTATATGCATGTTTTATTGATGAATTATGTTTAAAATGTTTTTGTCACGACCCAAAACAGGGGCCATGACCGGCGCTAGGGAACGGGAATTCTTTCGAATCCGGAACCCGTAGCAAGCCTAAAAATAAAATAAAAATGCAATAATAACCATAAAAATATAATATGCAGCGGAAAATAAAATCATAAATATTACAATATCATCCATAACAACTGGATATAATTCAAAACTCATCACATCACATATATAATCTCATAAATGTATAATCTTTATACAAATCCAGTTTTAACATAATACATCTCTTTAAAACAAATACATAAAATCCAATACTTTAATTTACAACTACTGCAGTGTTTAGATAAAATAAATAAGACTCAAGTAGACAATTTACATAAAGAAGCCGGGGCGGAAGAAATCCGGCGTATCGACCTGCTACTGAGGTCTGAGGAAGTTGACTCTCCTGAAAAATAGTCAACGGAGGGGAGTCAGACCTCACTGAGTGAATTACTATAATATATATACATACACTCTAAGTGATAATGCATACAGTCAACAGTATATGAGTAATATGTATATATACAGGCAAGTTCATACAGATGCAGAAAAATCATTTTATATATTTTGTCTGAAAATCAACTTTTATGAAGGATCACATAGAACCCTAGAATATCGCAACCTCAGAAAAATAGTGTTAAACAACACTCTAGCCATACAGGCTCACTAATTCCAAATATATCCACTTAATCCATATGGACAGTAGACTGGCCCCGAGACACTAAGTCAACCGAGCTCCAGCAGTCTGACTGCCAGTGTGATTGGCCCCGAGACACTTGGTCAACCGAGCTCCAGCAATCACACCCAAACCACATCTCACATATATCAATAATCATAATCAAATCGATATCCACAAATAGTCAATAATAAAGCCTAAATACTATAGGCGTACCGGTACGTACTCGGTCCTAGTGCTGCCCACTAGGTAGCACGTTCTATTGATATCCTTCAGTAATAAATAATAAAACATTCATTCACAAATACATGATGCATGAATTTAAATAAATCAACAATATAAACCATATATATACCGAAAATATACCAAACATAAACCAGGTATATTTTGAGTATATATACGTCAAATAAATCCAATCAAATCATGAATTAAACTAAAAATATATTTAAAAACATTTTAAATATATTTTATTAATAAAACATGTATATAATTTATTATATACCAAAAATATACCAAAAATATACTTGAATATAAATCATGTTATTTATGCATATTCAGTCAAAATAAAACATGCATTTTCTAAATCATGCATCCTAAGCATATATATATAATATAATAACTCACCTAATGCGCTCCACGAGACGGGTCCGACGGGCCTGGTCCACTAACCCTCGGTCTCGGTGCAACTAAACAAGAAATAATTAATCGACATCAGAATAACCCTAACAGAAATCCTAGAATTAAATCTAGAGTATTCAACACAGAATCGGAAATTAGGGTTCGACTGGATATCACGTTTTACGAGAATTCTACCGAAAATTCGACAGAACCTCCCCTGTAAAACGGACATCTCTCTACTCAAAAGAGTAGAGCCGACCCTGCAAAGAAAATACACTTCAAAAATAAACACCACAATCAATCACAACCCCTCGGTCGGACTCCAGACTACAATCTGTCGACCGGGGTCCACAAACACAGAAAATATATTCAAATATACCAAAAATATCCTTAAATCATAAAAATACATTTCATAGGTAGAAATTACATAATAAATCTTGAAACACTGTAAAAATCAATTAAAACTCATTTTATTAGAAAAACCGTATATTATATATATAATTGAAAATAATTCACGAAAAATAGTTTTAATTAGTTAAAAATACCAAATAATTTGTAGAAATCATTTTTATACCTTAAATAAATATTAAAACCAATTAAATTACATTTTTAGACAATTTAGGGTAAAATTACCAAAATACCCCTATATATATATATATACCTAAATTACTTCAAAAATTCACCAAAAATCATACAATTATCCAAAATTAATTTTCTCAACATATTTATCAATAATATCAATAATTAAACTCAATTAACCAATTAAATTCAATTTAAAACACAATTAACTTAATTTTACAAAATCACATAAACTTCAATAATTAAAAATAAATACTTAGAAATTCATAAAAATTCCAAATAAATTCCTATAATTCATTTCAACACCTAATTCAACCATAAACTCCAATTTCATAATTTAAATAATTAATTTCCGAAAATTCGAAAATAATATTAAAATATTCAAAAATACCCAAAAATCCAAACAACCTCCAAAAATTCTACAAAAATTCATACATGAAGATTAAGCTACCAGGAACAACATTTGTGAAGGAAGTTTCCATGAATCATCCAAATTAAAGCTCAAAAAAATCGAAAACCAAAAGTGGCCGAAATATTCAACTCAAAACCTAAGCAATTCTAGACCATTTTAGCTCAAACCAAAGCTATAATAACACTCACCGGAGCTGAAGGAGAAGATAGAGACCGGCGGTGTCGAAAACGGTGGCCGGATGAGGGAGAAACGACGATGAGGAATAGTGGTGGCGTCGGGCACCCACGGGAAGAAGAAGAAGAAGAAGAAGAAAAAGAAAAAGAAAGAAAAGGAAAGAGAAAGAAAAAGAAAAAGAAAGAAAAAGGAAAAGGAAAAGAAAAAAAAGAAAAAAGAAAAAAATAATAAATTTTAATAATTTAATAATAAATAAAATAATCAAATAATAATAAATAAATAATAAAATATTAGGGTAATAATAAACCCTAATTAAATAAATATACACACACAGGCTTTATTTAATAATTTAAAAATATGTATGAGTTCATGCAAACCCGTAAATACATTTAACATAATTAATAATAAATTGTTTACGTGAAAATTTCCCCGAAAATGAAAGTCCCGGGAAAATTTTACGTAAAATACTGAAAATAATAGACAGTAATTAAAATAGGTTTAAAATACATATCAACTCATAAAAATATCGTATATACAGTCAAAATTATTGACACTGCATATCCCGGTACAGTGTAAAAATATTTTTAAAAACACGGGATATTACAGTCTTCCCCCCTTACAAGAATTCGTCCCCGAATTCTAAAAACAAGATTACAGAATCAGGAAGGAAAGAGATACGGGTAAGAAGCTCGCATCTCAGCTTCAGTCTCCCACGTATGCTCTTCAACTCTGTCGCTACGCCACAAAACCTTGACCATCGGAATCTGCTTCGATCTCAACTGTCGAACTTGAAAATCGACGATCGCCACAGGTTCTTCCACAAACGTCAAATCTTCACTCACTTCCACACTGTCAGGTTGCAACACATGTGAAGGATCTGAGATATACTTCCTCAACATCGAGATATGAAATACTGGATGCACCTGTGACATACTCGGAGGCAAATCCAACCGATATGCAACAGTGCCAACTCTTTCCAGAATCTCAAACGGTCCAATGTATCTCGGTGCTAACTTACCCTTCCTGCCAAATCTCATCACACCCTTCATCGGAGATACTTTCAGAAAAACGAAATCTCCAACCTGAAACTCCACATCTCTGCACCTAGGATCCGCATAACTCTTCTGTCTGCTAACTGCGGTCTCTAATCTGCGCTTGATCACGGTGACTTTCTCTGCAGCATCTTGAACCATCTCTGGTCCAGTCAAAGCTCTCTCACCAATCTCATCCCAACTCAACGGGGATCTACACTTCCTTCCATACAACGCCTCATATGGTGCCATGCCAATACTGCTATGGTAGCTGTTATTATATGCAAACTCCACAAGTGACAAATGATCATCCCAGCTACCTCCCAAATCCAAGACACACATCCTCAACATATCTTCCAGTGTCTGGATCGTCCTCTCAGACTGACCATCTGTCTGAGGATGAAAAGCAGTACTGAAATCCAACCTAGTGCCCATCGCTTCCTGCAACTTCTGCCAAAAATGAGAAGTAAACACCGAACCTCTATCTAACACAATGGACACAGGTACTCCATGAAGGCATACAATATGCTTCACGTACAACTTCGCCAATCTAGCAACTGAATATGTGGCTTTCACAGGCAAGAAATGTGCAGACTTCGTCAATCTGTCTACAATCACCCAGATGGAATCGTATCCATCCTTCAAACGAGGTAAACCGACCACAAAATCCATAGCTATCCTTTCCCACTTCCACTCGGGAATAGGAAGAGGCTGAAGCTTCCCAGAAGGCTTCTGATGTTCGGCTTTCACTTGCTGACACGTCAGGCACTTAGCAACATAATCAGCAACATCCTTCTTCAATCCATCCCACCAGTATAGATCTCTGATACTGTGGTACATCTTAGTAACACCAGGATGAACGCTGTAAGCTGTAGAATGTGCTTCCTCTAAAATCTCTTCTCTCAAATCATCCACATCAGGAACACACAATCTACCACTGATCCACAACACACCATCATCATCGAGTGTGAAATCAGTGAACTTCCCTGCTCTGACATTCTCTGCAAGCTCTTCCAGAATAGGATCTCGGCTCTGAGCTGCTTTAATCCTATCCCTCAGTACAGATCGTACTTTAAACTGAGCTAACAGTCCACCTGATCTACTAATCTTCATCATCAGACCTTGATCCACCATCAGATGCAACTCCTGGATCAATGGTCTCCTCTCAACACTTATGTGAGCAAGACTACCTGAGGACTTCCTACTCAAGGCATCTGCTACCACATTAGTTTTACCCGGATGGTAAAGAATCTCGCAATCATAATCCTTCAACAGTTCCAACCATCTTCTCTGCCTCAAATTCAAATCTCGCTGCTGGAAAATGTACTTAAGGCTCTTGTGATCAGTAAATATCTCACAAGTCACCCCGTACAAATAATGTCTCCAAATCTTCAAAGCAAAGATCACTGCAGCCATCTCAAGATCATGTGTAGGATAGTTCTGCTCATGCTTCTTCAACTGCCTCGAAGCATAGGCTATCACCCTTCCATTCTGCATCAACACACAACCAAGACCAATTCTAGAGGCATCACAGTAAACTGTGAACTTATCCACACTATTAGGCAAAGCTAATACTGGCGCTGTGGTCAACTTCTCCTTCAACAACTGAAAACTATTCTCACAAGCTTCTGACCACTCGAATCTAACATTCTTCTGAGTCAAGCGAGTCATAGGGGCTGTTATCCTGGAAAAATCTTGCACAAACCGCCTATAATACCCGGCTAAACCCAGAAAACTCCGAATCTCAGTAACTGAAGTAGGTCTAGGCCACTCAGATACTGCTTCAATCTTCTGTGGATCAACCTGAATACCTTCTTTAGACACTACGTGTCCAAGAAAAGAAACACTCTCCATCCAGAAATCACACTTCGAGAATTTAGCATAAAGCTGATGATCTCTCAGTGTCTGCAGTACAATCCTCAAGTGATATACATGCTCTTCCATACTCCTCGAATATACCAGTATATCATCAATGAAGACTACCACAAACTGATCCACATACGGTCGGAATACTCTGTTCATCAGGTCCATAAAAGCTGCTGGTGCATTAGTCAAACCAAAAGACATCACCAGAAACTCATAATGACCATAACGAGTGCGGAACGCTGTCTTAGGAATATCAGCTTCACTAATCCGCAGCTGATGATAACCTGACCTCAAGTCAACCTTAGAAAAGAATTGTGCACCCTGGAGCTGATCAAACAAATCATCTATCCTCGGGAGAGGATACTTGTTCTTCACTGTCACCTTATTAAGCTCTCTGTAGTCAATGCACAGTCTCAGGGTACCATCCTTCTTCTTCACAAACAAGACTGGTGCACCCCAAGGAGAAACACTAGGTCTGATAAAACCCTTATCCAACAACTCTTGCAATTGCTCCTTCAACTCTCTCAACTCTGCAGGAGCCATACGATAGGGTGGCATAGATATAGGAGTAATACCTGGAATCACATCTATACAGAACTCAATCTCTCTGTGAGGTGGTAAACCTGGCAACTCCTCGGGAAAAACATCAGGAAACTCACAAGCAACAGGAACATCTGTGAGTGACAACTTCTCCACTGACGTATCCCTAACCAATGCCAAAAATCCCTGACAACCTTTCCTCAATAACTTCCTAGCTGAAATAACAGAAATAAGATTCTAAGGTGCTGAACTCCTGTCACCAACAAACTTAAATTCTACATCACCAGGAATTCTGAAAATCACCTCCTTATTCCTGCAATCAACCACGGCAAAGTGCTGAGACAACCAATCCATTCCCAAAATAACATCGAACTCCATCACATCCAACAAAATCAAATCGGCGGATAATTCTCTATCTCCCACGAGAACTGGACAACCAGAAAGAACAATATCGGTGTCCAAAGAATCACTCAGAGGAGTGGCAACAGACAAAGGAAAAGCCATCCTCGAAGCTTGCCAACAAGATTTAGAAGCAAAAACAGGAGAAATAAATGAATGCGTGGCACCCGGATCAAACAAAACCAAAGCATCCAGGTAACAAACAGAAAGAATACCTGCCACGACTGCATTAGATGCCTGAGCATCCTGCTGAGTCAGATGAAAAACTCTGGCCTGGCCTCGACCTCCCTGCTGACTGGTAGAAGCCTGGCCAACACCTCGGGTACCTCCTCTAGTACCTCTACCACGACTCTACTGTGGAACAAACTGAGTAGAACTCTGATGCTGAGCTGGTGGTAACTGAAATGGCACGGGTGCTGTACTAGCAATCGACTGCTGTGGGAATCGCGGAATCTGCTGCTGCTGATATCCGGGATAAGGACACGATCTGGCAAAATGTCCTGTCTGTCCGCATCTGAAACATGTCAGTGGTGTCAGATAACACGGTCCCTGATGGACTCTACCACAAGTCTGACAAACACTGGCCGCTGATCCAGAACTACGACCACTGCTGCTGCTCGAAGCACCTGACCCAAATCTGAATGATCTACACTGACCTCCACGACCATGTCTACTGCTCCGATGCACTCGCTGCTGCTGTCTCTGACTCTGCTGAGTCAAACCTCGCTGCTGACTACTCGAACCAACATGAAAACTCGAATACGGAGTAGCCTGCAATCCACTCGACTGAACTCCCAACTGGTAATAATCAGGCATCGCTCCCTGCCTAACTAATCTCAGCTCAATCTCCTTAGCTAGCTCAATCACAGACTCCAGAGTAAGACCTGCTGTGGGCATACCAGCAAAAGCTGAACCCAAACCAGTAACATAGGTAGTAACAGCGAAATACTGATCTCGCATCAGATCCTCAGCATATCTACCCAGACGAAGAAACTCTCGGGTATACTCCTCTACAGATCGATCTCCACGAGAAATACTAGTCAGACGAAGACGATAGCTCAAACGAAGAGGCTCTGGACAAAATCTCCTCATGAATCGCTCTCGAAACTGAGCCCATGTCATCGTCATCATAAAGGGCTGGATCATCTGAATAAACCAATCCAAAGCTGGTCCCTCGACAGACAACTCAACGATCATGATCCTCTGGTACTCGGTATGAGCAGTCCGAGTCCTAGTCTCAATCGCATGCAGAAAATCTAAAGGATCAGAAGTACCATCAAAAGCAATCCTGCCAACTCTGGCATAGAACAAAGCTGCCTCAGGGTCAGACATACCCTGCTGATAGGCAGGCTGAACAGGCTGAACAACTGGAGGAACAGGAACATCAAACTCAGGCTCAACAGGCTCCTCATCCTGTAACTCTCTCTGCCTACGGCGACCTGCCGCTCCTCGAGGTCTACCCCTGCCACGACCTCTACGTCTAACTGGCTGCTCAGGAGGTAAAACCTCGTCCTGAAAAGACTCATCATCCTCGGCCTCAACGACCGGTGGAGCGACACGCGCTCGCCTCCTCATTCTGAAAAGACAAACGGAAAGATTCAGACAAAACAGACAACGGAGGAATAACGCTGAAAACTACAGCAAGGAATACTTATCAAGACATACTCGAACCTAATACACTACAGTAGTCCAACAGAAAACACAACTTAAAAACTAGGGCCATAACTCACATAACTAAGCCCTGACATAGAACTCCACTCTGAAACGAACTTCGCTCTGATACCAACTTTGTCACGACCCAAAACAGGGGCCATGACCGGCGCTAGGGAACGGGAATTCTTTCGAATCCGGAACCCGTAGCAAGCCTCAAAATAAAATAAAAATGCAATAATAACCATAAAAATATAATATGCAGCGGAAAATAAAATCATAAATATTACAATATCATCCATAACAACTGGATATAATTCAAAACTCATCACATCACATATATAATCTCATAAATGTATAATCTTTATACAAATCCAGTTTTAACATAATACATCTCTTTAAAACAAATACATAAAATCCAATACTTTAATTTACAACTACTGCAGTGTTTAGATAAAATAAATAAGACTCAAGTAGACAATTTACATAAAGAAGCCGGGGCGGAAGAAATCCGGCGTATCGACCTGCTACTGAGGTCTGAGGAAGTTGACTCTCCTGAAAAATAGTCAACGGAGGGGAGTCAGACCTCACTGAGTGAATTACTATAATATATATACATACACTCTAAGTGATAATGCATACAGTCAACAGTATATGAGTAATATGTATATATACAGGCAAGTTCATACAGATGCAGAAAAATCATTTTATATATTTTGTCTGAAAATCAACTTTTATGAAGGATCACATAGAACCCTAGAATATCGCAACCTCAGAAAAATAGTGTTAAACAACACTCTAGCCATACAGGCTCACTAATTCCAAATATATCCACTTAATCCATATGGACAGTAGACTGGCCCCGAGACACTAAGTCAACCGAGCTCCAGCAGTCTGACTGCCAGTGTGATTGGCCCCGAGACACTTGGTCAACCGAGCTCCAGCAATCACACCCAAACCACATCTCACATATATCAATAATCATAATCAAATCGATATCCACAAATAGTCAATAATAAAGCCTAAATACTATAGGCGTACCGGTACGTACTCGGTCCTAGTGCTGCCCACTAGGTAGCACGTTCTATTGATATCCTTCAGTAATAAATAATAAAACATTCATTCACAAATACATGATGCATGAATTTAAATAAATCAACAATATAAACCATATATATACCGAAAATATACCAAACATAAACCAGGTATATTTTGAGTATATATACGTCAAATAAATCCAATCAAATCATGAATTAAACTAAAAATATATTTAAAAACATTTTAAATATATTTTATTAATAAAACATGTATATAATTTATTATATACCAAAAATATACCAAAAATATACTTGAATATAAATCATGTTATTTATGCATATTCAGTCAAAATAAAACATGCATTTTCTAAATCATGCATCCTAAGCATATATATATAATATAATAACTCACCTAATGCGCTCCACGAGACGGGTCCGACGGGCCTGGTCCACTAACCCTCGGTCTCGGCGCAACTAAACAAGAAATAATTAATCGACATCAGAATAACCCTAACAGAAATCCTAGAATTAAATCTAGAGTATTCAACACAGAATCGGAAATTAGGGTTCGACTGGATATCACGTTTTACGAGAATTCTACCGAAAATTCGGCAGAACCTCCCCTGTAAAACGGACATCTCTCTACTCAAAAGAGTAGAGCCAACCCTGCAAAGAAAATACACTTCAAAAATAAACACCACAATCAATCACAACCCCTCGGTCGGACTCCAGACTACAATCTGTCGACCGGGGTCCACAAACACAGAAAATATATTCAAATATACCAAAAATATCCTTAAATCATAAAAATACATTTCATAGGTAGAAATTACATAATAAATCTTGAAACACTGTAAAAATCAATTAAAACTCATTTTATTAGAAAAACCGTATATTATATATATAATTGAAAATAATTCACGAAAAATAGTTTTAATTAGTTAAAAATACCAAATAATTTGTAGAAATCATTTTTATACCTTAAATAAATATTAAAACCAATTAAATTACATTTTTAGACAATTTAGGGTAAAATTACCAAAATACCCCTATATATATATATATACCTAAATTACTTCAAAAATTCACCAAAAATCATACAATTATCCAAAATTAATTTTCTCAACATATTTATCAATAATATCAATAATTAAACTCAATTAACCAATTAAATTCAATTTAAAACACAATTAACTTAATTTTACAAAATCACATAAACTTCAATAATTAAAAATAAATACTTAGAAATTCATAAAAATTCCAAATAAATTCCTATAATTCATTTCAACACCTAATTCAACCATAAACTCCAATTTCATAATTTAAATAATTAATTTCCGAAAATTCGAAAATAATATTAAAATATTCAAAAATACCCAAAAATCCAAACAACCTCCAAAAATTCTACAAAAATTCATACATGAAGATTAAGCTACCAGGAACAACATTTGTGAAGGAAGTTTCCATGAATCATCCAAATTAAAGCTCAAAAAAATCGAAAACCAAAAGTGGCCGAAATATTCAACTCAAAACCTAAGCAATTCTAGACCATTTTAGCTCAAACCAAAGCTAGAATAACACTCACCGGAGCTCAAGGAGAAGATAGAGACCGGCGGTGTCGAAAACGGTGGCCAGATGAGGGAGAAACGACGGTGAGGAATAGTGGTGGCGTCGGGCACCCACGGGAAGAAGAAGAAGAAGAAGAAGAAAAAGAAAAAGAAAGAAAAGGAAAGAGAAAGAAAAAGAAAAAGAAAGAAAAAGGAAAAGAAAAAGAAAAAAAAGAAAAAAGAAAAAAATAATAAATTTTAATAATTTAATAATAAATAAAATAATCAAATAATAATAAATAAATAATAAAATATTAGGGTAATAATAAACCCTAATTAAATAAATATACACACACAGGCTTTATTTAATAATTTAAAAATATGTATGAGTTCATGCAAACCCGTAAATACATTTAACATAATTAATAATAAATTGTTTACGTGAAAATTTCCCCGAAAATGAAAGTCCCGGGAAAATTTTACGTAAAATACTGAAAATAATAGACAGTAATTAAAATAGGTTTAAAATACATATCAACTCATAAAAATATCGTATATACAGTCAAAATTATTGACACTGCATATCCCGGTACAGTGTAAAAATATTTTTAAAAACACGGGATATTACAGTTTTTGAATATATTTCTAGTTTATTTTGTAATTTAATTGGATTTATTTGATGTATATATACTCGAAATATACCTGGTTTACTTTTGGAATATTTCTAGTATATATATGGTTTATGTTGCTATTTTATTTAAATTCATGCATCATTTATTTGTGAATGTATGTTTTATATTTAATAATAAAGGATATCAATAGAACATGCTACCTAGTGGGCGGCACTAGGACCGAGTACATACCGGTACGCTTATAGCATTTAGGCTATATTACTAACCATTTGTGGATATTGATTGGATTTGATTAATTGATGTGTGAGGCATGATTTGGGAGTGTGATTGCTGGAGCTCGGTTGACTTAGTGTCTCGGGGCCAATCACACTGACAGTCAAACTGCTGGAGCTCGGTTGACTTAGTGTCTCGGGGCTAGTCTACTGTCCAAATGGAACAAGTGAGTTTATTTGGAATAAATGAGCCTGTATGGCTAGAGTGTTGTCTAACATTGTTTTGAGGTTGCGATTTTCTAGGGTTCTATTTGATCCTTCATAAGCAATGATTTTCAGTAAAAATACATATAAAATGATTTTTATTGCATTTGCATGTAATTGCTTGTATATATACTTATTATATATATACTATTGACTATGTGCATTGTCATTTAGTATTCATGTATATATATTATAGTAATTCACTCAGTGAGGTCTGACTCCCCTCCGTTGACTATTTTTTTCAGGAGAGTCATCTTTATCAAACCTCAGTAGCAGGCCTGTACGCCGGATTTCTTCCGCCCCGACTTCTTTATGTAAACTGCTCACTTAATTTTTATTTTTATTAATCTAGACAATGTAGTAGTTGTAAACAGTTGTGGGTTTATGTATTATATTTATGTGAGATGTATATTTTAAGGATTTGAATTGGATTATATTAAAAGTTTATTTATATGAGATGAGGATTTGATTTAAGTTTGTTTGATGGAAATATTATTTTGATATTTATGATTTTATTTCCGCTGCAAATTATGTTATTATTATTGCATGTTTTTTTTTTTGGCTTGCTACGGGTTCCGAATTTGAAAGAATTCCCGTTCCCTAGCGCCGGTCATGGCCCCTGTTTTGGGTCGTGATAGCGGAGCTGGCTGGAGGAGGAGGTGAAAGTCCGAGAGGCACACTGACGGTTACTGGTCGGAGTTGCAGTGATGAGGGTGATGGTGAGGGTAGGTTTCGGGAGAGTGAGGAAGAGGGGGGGGTAGTTTTAGTAAATTAGGTTTATATATATATATATATATATATATATATATATATATATATATATATAACTTTATATTATAAATAATAAAATTTATAATATATACTCAATAAACACACACCACAAAATTTAATTACACACATGCATAAATAAATATATACATATATATATAACATAAAATAAAATATAGTATATACACATAATTTAATTATTAAACCCTAATAATATTCATGCATGCATATATATGTATAACTCATAAAAATTAAGGTCAATAATGTCATTTATTAGAATAATAATAGTAAAATACTAATGCAACAAATTAAGCCTTATTTAAATAATATTATTCAAACTAATAAACTCCTATATATATGTTTACGTAGAAAACTATAATTAACGTAAAAATAACAATAATTATTCATAAAATAATAAAATATAGCTTGAAATTATTAACATTGCATATCTTACTTTATATTAAAATAATTTAAAAACTCGAGTTATAACAAAATCACAGAATAAGTGGCTTTCACAGGCAATAAATGTGTAGCCACAATCACCCAGATGGAATCGTATCTGTAATATCCCGGGTTTTTAAATATTTTAATACTGCATCGGGATATGCAGTGTTAATAATTTTTATATATAATATTGATATTTTATGAGTTTTTTATTTAATTAAAACTAATTTCAATTGTTCTATATTATTTTAAGTACTTGACGTAAAATTTTCTCGAGAATTCTATTTTCGGGGAAATTGACACGTAAATTATTTAATATTAATTATTTTAAATAAATTTACGAATTTGCATGAATCCATGCATTATTTTAATTGTCATATTAAAATATATATATTTATATATATATATATATATATACATGCATATACATTCATACATTTAATAATTTTAGGGTTTAGTAATTGTTTTAATTATGTAAGTATATATTATATAGTTGTATTAAGTTAATGTGTTATATATATATATATGTATATGTATATAATATTAAGTTGATTTTTATATATGTGGTGTGTGATTTTTCTAAGTATTATATTAATATTTTATGTTATAAAGTATTAAAGTTATTATATATATATATATATATATGTACAAAAACACAATTTCCCTATTTTCTTCTTCCCCTTTCCCGACCCTTCTCCATCAACCCTCGCCCTCACCGTCTATAACTTCCATTTGCTGCCATTCAGAGTGCCTCCTGGTGTGCTGTCGTCTTCTCCGGCAGCTCCGTCGTCCCTGTCATCTTCCCCGACGCTGGCCAAGTCCATTTTTGCCATTTTTGGTCGAAATTCAAGCTTTTCACCGTTCTTCCTCCTCCGGCCATAATTCTTCGCGTTTCCAGTGTCCTTGAGCTCCTCAAGCTTTTGTGATCTTGATTCAAGCTTTGGTTTGAGCTCTAACTCCCTCAATTTTTCTATTTCTCGATTTTTCAATGTCGGCCATATTGGATTTTTGAATTTTTTTAAGGTTTTATTTGTGATTCATGAAAAATTCCTTAACAAATGTTTCTCCCCTTAGCTTAATCTTCATGTGTGATTTTTTTTAGAATTTTTGGAATTTATTTTGATTTTTGGGTATTTTTGATTATTTTATTAATATTTTCTAATTTTTGAAAATTAATTAATTAAATTATGAAATTGTGTTTTATGGTAATTATAGGTGTTCAAATGTATTATATAAATTTATTTGTAATTTTTGTGAATTTCTATGTATTTATTTTGAATTTATTTAGTTTATGTAATTTTGATAAAATAGGGTTAATTATGTGTTTAATTGAAATTAATTAGTTAATTGAGTTTTTTTAGTGATATTATTGAAATATATGTTGAGAAAATTAATTTTGAGCAATTATATTATTTTGGTGAATTTTTGGATTAATTTTAGTATATTTATATATATATAGGTATTTTGGTAATTTTACCCTAAATTGCCTAAAAATGTAATTAAATCGGTTTTAATAGTTAATTAGGGCATAAAAATGATTTCTACAAATTATTTAGTATTTTTAACTAATTAAAACTATTTTTTGTAAATTATTTTCAATTATATATATAATATATGATTTTTCTAATAAAATGAGTTTTTATACGTTTTTACTATGTTTTAGGGTTAATTAAGTAATTTCTACTTATAAAATGTATTTTTATTATATAAGGGCATTTTCGATATTTTATAAATATTCTGTGAATTGTGGACCTCAGTCGGTAAACTGTAGTTTGGAGTCCGACCGAGGGATTGTCATTGTGTTCTGTGTTATTTTCGTAGTGTGTTTCTTTGCAGGGTCGACTCTTGTAATATCCCGTGTTTTTAAATATTTTTACACTATATCGGGATATGCAGTGTTAATAATTTTTGTATATATATTACGATATTTTTACGAGTTGATATGTATTTAAAACCTATTTTAATTATTATGTATTATTTAGAGTGCTTTACATAAAATTTTCCCGAGACTTTTATTTTCGGGAAAATTTTCACATAAATAATTTATTATTAATTATATTAAATATATTTACGGACTTGCATGAACTCATACATATTTTAAAATATTAAACACCGTGTATACATGTAATTATTTATTTAATTAGGGTTTAATATTACCCTAATATTTTATTAATTATTTATTAGTTTTATTGTTATTTAATTATTTTTATTTAGTATAAATTATTAAAATATTAAATTATATGTGTGTGGTGTATATTTAATGTGTGTAATTTAATATTATTTTAATATATAGTATAAAGTATATATATATACATATAATACATCAAAAACCAAAAATTTTAGAAAATTACCGAATTGCCCCCGATCCCTCTCTTCTTCCCCGATCACTTCCTCACCGCCGTCCGCCGTCTGTCACGCCATTCCCTTGCTGTTGGTGTGCCGTCCGGTGTGCCACCACCTTCCCCAGCCTCTTTCGCCGCCTGTAGCAGCGGATTTCGACGCCTGGAAGCCATTTTTGGCTGGAGAAGCCCAAAGTCGAGCTAACGTCGTTCACGATGATTCCGACCACCGTTTTTGACACCGCCGGTCTCTTTCTTCTCCTTGAGCTCCGGTGAGTGTAATTATAGCTTTGGTTTGAGCTTAAATGGTCTTGATTTGCTTAGGTTTCGAATTTTCAATTTCAGCCATATTAGGGTTTTTGATTTTTTGAACTTTGAATTGATTAATTCATGAAAACTCCCTTCACAAATGTTGATCCTTGTAGCTTAATCTACATGTATGAATTTTTTTGGAATTTTTGGAGATTAATTTGATTTTTGGGTATTTTTGAATATTTTAATATTATTTTCTAATTTTTGGAAATTAATTATTTAAATTATGAAATTGGAGTTTATGGTTAAATTAGGTGTTGAAATGAATTATAGGAATTTATTTGGAATTTTTATGAATTTCTAAGTATTTATTTTGAATTATTGAAGTTTATGTGATTTTGAGGAATTAGGTTAAATGTGTTTTTATTTGAATTTAATTGGTTAATTGAGTTTAAATATTGATATTAATGATAAATATGTTGAGAAAATTAATTTTGGATAATTGTATGATTTTTGGTGAATTTTTGAAGTAATTTAAGTATATTTATATATATAGGGGTATTTTGGTAATTTTACCCTAAATTGTCTAAAAATGTAATTTAATTGGTTTTAATAATTATTTAAGGTATAAAAATGATTTCTATAAATTATTTAGTATTTTTAACTAATTAAAACTATTTTTCGTGAATTATTTTCAATTATATATATAATGTACGGTTTTACTAATAAAATGAGTTTTTATTGGTTTTTACAGTGTTTTAAGGTTAATTATGTAATTTCTATCTATGAGATGTATTTCTAGGTTTTACGGATATTTTTGGTATATCTGGAATTGTTCTGTGATTGTGGACCCCGGTCGGTAGACTGTAGTTTGGAGTCCGACCGTGGGATTTTGATTGTGCCTTGTGTAGTTTTTCGAAGTGTATTTCTTTGCAGGGTCGGCTCTACTCTTTTGAGTAGAGAGATGTCCATTTTACAGGGGAGGTTCTGCCGGATTTTTGGTAGAATTCTCATAAAACGTGATATCCAGTCGAACCCTAATTCTATTTCCGTATTTTAATACTCTAGATCGAATTCTAGGATTTCTGTTAGGGTTTATTCTGATGTCTATTATTTATTGTTTGTTTAGTTGCGCCGAGACCGAGGGCTAGTGGACCAGGCCCGTCGGACCCGTCTCGTGGAGCGCATTAGGTGAGTTACTATACTATATATATATGCTTAGGATGCATGATTTAGAAATGCATGTTTTATGTTGATTAAATATACATAAATAATTTGATTATTTCTTAAGTTTACATTAAGTATATTTTTGGTTTATTTTTGGTATATAATAAATTATATACATGTTTTGTTAATAAAATATATTTAAACTGTTTTTAAATATATTTTTAGTTTAATTTATGATTTGACTGGATTTATTTAACGTATATATACTCGAAATATACCTGATTTACTTTTGGTATATTTCTGGTATATATATGGGTTATATTGTTATTCCATTTACATTCATGCATCATTTACTTTTGTGAATGAATGTTTTATATTTAATGATGAAGGATATCGATAGAACGTGCTACCTAGGGGGCAGCACTAGGACCGAGTAAGTACCGGTACGCCTATAGTATTTAGGCTATAATACTAACTTATTTGTGGATATTGATTTGATATGATTAATTGATATGTGAGATGTGGTTTGGAGGTGTGATTGCTGGAGCTCGGTTGACCAAGTGTCTCGGGGCCAATCACACTGACAGTCAGACTGCTGGAGCTCGGTTGACTTAATGTCTCGGGGCCAGTCTACTGTCCAAATGGATTAAGTGGATATATTTGGAATAAGTGAGCCTGTATGGCTAGAGTGTTGTTTAACACTATTTTCTGAGGTTGCGTTATTCTAGGGTTCTATGTGATCCTTCATAAAAGATGATTTTCAATAAAATATATAAAAATGATTTTTCTGCATCTATGTGAAATTGTCTGTATATATATTAGATACACATATACTGTTGACTATATGCATTATCACTTAGTGTGTATGTATATATATTATAGTGATTCACTCAGTGAGGTCTGACTCCCCTCCGTTGACTATTTTTCAGGAGAGTCAACTTCTTCAGACCTCAGTAGCAGGTCGATACGCCGGATTTCTTCCGCCCCGGCTTCTTTGTGTAAATTATCTACTTGAGTCTTATTTATTTTATCTAGACACTGCAGTAGTTGTGAATTAAAGTATTGGATTTCATGTATTTTATTTTAAAGAGATGTATTATATTGAAACTGGATTTGTATTAAAGAGATTATATATCTATGAGATGAGATTTTGATTTAAATCCAATTGATGTGAATAATATTATGATATTATGATTTTTATTTCCGCTGCATATATATATTATGGTTATTGTTATTATTGCATGATTTATTTTATTTTTAGGCTTGCTACGGGTTCCGGATTCGAAAGAATTCCCGTTCCCTAGCGCCGGTCATGGCCCCTGTTTTGGGTCGTGACAAAGTTGGTATCAGAGCGGAGTTCTGTGTCAGGGCTTAGTTATGTGAGTTGTGGCCCTAGTTTTAAAGTTGTGTTTTTTTTTGGTAACTACTGCAGTGAATTAGGTTCGAGTATGTCTTGATAAGTATTCCTTGCCTTAGTTTTCTGCATTATTCCTCTGTTGTTTGTTTTGTTTGAATCTTTCCGTTTGTCTTTTTCAGTATGAGGAGGCGAGCACGTGTCGCTCCATCGGTCGTTGAGGCCGAGGATGATGAGTCTTTTCAGGATGAGGTTTTACCTCCTGAGCAGCCAGTTAGACGTAGAGGTCGTGGCAGAGGTAGACCTCGAGGAGCGGCAGGTCGCCATAGGCAGAGAGAGTTACAGGATGAGGAGCCTGTTGAGCCTGAGTTTGATGTTCCTGTTCCTCCAGTTGTTCAGCCTGTTCAGCCTGCCTATCAGCAAGGTATGTCTGACCCTGAGGCAGCTTTGTTCTATGCCCGAGTTGGTAGGATTATTTTTGATGGTACTTCTGATCCTTTAGATTTTCTGCATGCGATTGAGACTAGGACTCGGACTGCTCATACCGAGTACCAGCGGATCATGATCATTGAGTTGTCTGTCGAGGGACCAGCCTTAGATTGGTTCATTCAGATGATTCAGCCCTACATGATGACGATGACATGGGCTCAGTTTCGAGAGCGATTCATGAGGAGATTCTGTCCAGAGCCTTTTCGTTTGAGCTATCGTCTCCGGTTGACCAGTATTTCTCGTGGAGATCGATCTGTAGAGGAGTATACCCGAGAGTTTCTTCGTCTGGGTAGATATGCAGAGGATCTGATGCGAGATCAATATTTTGCTGTTACTACATACGTTACTGGTTTAGGTTCAGCTTTTGCTGGTATGCCTACAGCAGGCCTTACTCTCGAGTCTGTGATTGAGTTAGCCAAGGAGATTGAGATGAGATTAGTTAGGCAGGGAGCGATGCCTGATTATTACTAGTTGGGAGTTCAGTCGAGTGGATTGCAGGCTACTCCGTATTCGAGTTTTCATGTTGGTTCGAGTAGTCAGCAGCGAGGTTCGACTCAGCAGAGTTAGAGACAGCAGCAGCGAGTGCATCGGAGCAGTAGACATGGCCGTGGAGGTCAGCGTAGATCATTCAGATTCAGATCAGGTGCTTCGAGCAGCAGCAGTAGTCGTAGTTCTGGATCAGCGGCCAGTGTTTGTCAGACTTGTGGTAGAGTCCATCAGGGACCGTGTTATCTGACACCGCTGACATGCTTCAAATGCGGGCAGACAGGACATTTTGCCAGATCGTGTCCTTACTCCAGGTATCAGCAACAGCAGATTTCGCGATTCCCACAGCAGTCGATTGCTAGTGCAGCACCCGTGCCATTTCAGTTACCACCAGCCCAGCATCAGAGTTCCACTCAGTTTGTTCCACAGCAGAGTCGTGGTAGAGGTACTAGAGGAGGTGCCAGAGGTGTTGGCCAGGCTTTTACCAGTCAGCAGGGAGGTCGAGGTCAGGCCAGAGTTTTTCATCTTACTCAGCAGGATGCTCAGGCATCTAATGCAGTCGTGGCAAGTATTGTTTCTGTTTGTTACCTGGATGCTTGGGTTTTGTTTGATCCGGGTGCCACGCATTCGTTTGTTTCTCCTATTTTTGCTTCTAAATCTTATTGGAAGCTTCGAGGATGGCTTTTCCTTTGTCTGTTGCCACTCCTCTGAGCGATTCTTTGGACGCCGATATTGTTCTTTCTGGTTGTCCAGTTCTCGTGGGAGATAGAGAATTACCCGCTGATTTGATTTTGCTGGATGTGATGGAGTTCGATGTTATTTTGGGAATGGATTGGTTATCTCAGCACTATGCCGTAGTAGATTGCAGGAATAAAGAGGTGACTTTCAGAATTCCTGGTGAAGTAGAATTTAAGTTTGTTGGTGATAGGAGTTCAGCACCTCAGAATCTTATTTCTGCTATTACAGCTAGGAAGTTATTGAAGAAAGGTTGTCAGGGGTTTTTGGCATTGGTTAGGGATACGTCAGTGGAGAAGTTGTCACTCACAGATGTTCCGGTTGCTTGTGAGTTTCCTGATGTTTTTCCCGAGGAGTTGCCAGGTTTACCACCTCACAGAGAGATTGAGTTCTGTATAGATGTGGTACCAGGTACTACTCCTATATCTATGCCACCCTATCGTATGGCTCCTGCAGAGTTGAGAGAGTTGAAGGAGCAGTTGCAAGAGTTGTTGGAGAAAGGTTTTATCAGACCTAGTGTTTCTCCTTAGGGTGCACCAGTCTTGTTTATGAAGAAGAAGGATGGTACCCTGAGACTGTGCATTGACTACAGAGAGCTTAATAAGGTTACAATGAAGAACAAGTATCCTCTCCCGAGGATAGATGATTTGTTTGATCAGCTTCAGGGTGCACAGTTCTTTTCTAAGATTGACTTGAGATTGGGTTATCATCAGCTGCGTATCAGTGAAGCCGATATTCCTAAGACAGCATTCCGCACTAGATGTCACGACCCAAAACAGGGGCCATGACTGGCGCTAGGGAACGAGAATTCTTTTGAATCCGGAACCCGTAGCAAGCCTAAAAATAAAATAAACATGCATAATCATAACAATATAATATGCAGCGAAAATAAAAATTATAATATCATAATATTATTCACATCAACTGGATTTAAATCAAATCTCATCCCATAGATATATAATCTTTTTAATACAAATCCAGTTTCAATATAATACATCTCTTTAAAATAAAATACATGAAATCCAATACTTTAATTCACAACTACTGCAGTGTCTAGATAAAATAAATAAGACTCAAGTAGATAATTTACACAAAGAAGCCGGGGCGGAAGAAATCCGACGTATCGACCTGCTACTGAGGTCTGAAGAAGTTGACTCTCTTGAAAAATAGTCAACGGAGGGGAGTCAGACCTCACTGAGTGAATTACTATAATATATATACATACACTCTAAATGATAATGCATACAGTCAATAATACATATCTAATATGTATATATACAGGCAATTGCACACAGATGCAATAAAATCATTTTATATATATTTTTGATTAAAAATCATCTTTTATGAAGGATCATATAGAACCCTAGAATAACGCAACCTCAGAAAATAGTGTTAAACAACACTCTAGCCATACATGCTCACTTAATCCAATTATATCCACCTAATCCATTTAGACAGTAGACTGGCCCCGAGACACTAAGTCAACCGAGCTCCAGCAGTCTGACTGCCAGTGTGATTGGCCCCGAGACACTTGGTCAACCGAGCTCCAGCAATCACACCCAAACCATATCTCACACATATCAATAATCACATTCAATCAATATCCACAAATAAGTTAGTAATATAGCCTAAATACTATAGGCGTACCGATACGTACTCGGTCCTAGTGCTGCCCACTAGGTAACACGTTCTATCGATATCCTTCATCAATAATATAAATCATTCATTCACAAAAATAAATGATGCATGAAGTTCAATAAAATAACAACATAAACCATATATATACTAGAAATATACCAAAAATAAACCAAGTATATTTCGAGTATATATACGTCAAATGAATTCAATCAAATTATAAATTAAGTTGGAAATATATTTAAAAACATTTTAAATATATTTTATTTACAAAACATGCATATAATTTAATATATACCAAAGATAAACCAAAAATATACTTAAATACAAATCATATTATTTATGCATTTTAATCAAAATAAAACATATATTTCTAAATCATGCATCCTAAGCATATATATATAGTATAGTAACTCACCTAGTGCGCTCCACGAGACAGGTCCGACGGACCTGGTCCACTAGCCCTCGGTCTCGGCGCAACTAAACAAGCAATAAATAATCGACATCAGAATAAACCTAACAGAAATCCTAGAATTCAATCTAGAGTATTAAAATACGGAAACAGAATTAGGGTTCGACTGGATATCACGTTTTACGAGAATTCTACCGAAAATTCGACAGAACCTCCCCTGTAAAACGGACATCTCTCTACTCAAAAGAGTAGAGCCGACCCTGCAAAGAAATACACTTTGAGAAATAGGCTCAACACAATCCACAACCCCTCGGTCGGACTCCAAACTACAGTCCACCGACCGGGGTCCACAAACACAGAATAATTCAAAATATACCAAAAATATCCTTATAACCTAGAAATACATCTCATAGGTAGAAATTACATAATTAACCTTAAAACACTGTAAAAACCGATAAAAACTCATTTTATTAGAAAAACCGTATATTATATATATAATTGAAAATAATTCACGAAAAATAGTTTTAATTAGTTAAAAATACCAAATATTTTGTAGAAATAATTTTTATACCTTAAATAACTATTAAAACCAATTAAATTACATTTTTAGCCAATTTAGGGTAAAATTACCAAAATACCCCTATATATATAAATATACTTAAATTACTTCAAAAATTCACCAAAAATTATACAATTATCCAAAATTAATTTTCTAAAAATTTATCAATAATATCAATAATTAAACTCAATTAACCAATTAAATTAAATTTAAAACACAATTAACCCTAATTTCTTAAAATCACATAAAATTCAATAATTCAAAATAAATACTTAGAAATTCATAAAAATTCCAAATAAATTCCTATAATTCATTTCAACACCTAATTCAACCATAAACTCAAATTTCATAATTTAAATAATTAATTTCCAAAAATTAGAAAATAATATTAAAATATTCAAAAATACCCAAAAATCCAAAAAATCTCCAAAAATTCTACAAAAATTCATACATGTATATTGAGCTACTAGGAACAACATTTGTGAAGTGAGTTTTCATGAATCATCCAATTTGAAGCTCAAAAAAATTAAAAACCCTAATAGGCCGAAATTGAAAATTCGAAACCTAAGCAATTCTAGACCATTTTAGCTCAAACCAAAGCTAGAATCACACTCACCGGAGCTCAAGGAGAAGAAAGAGACTGGTGGTGTCAAAAACGGTGGCCGAAATCGACGTGATCGATGATGGATCGACTTTCGACTTCTCCGGCCAAAAATGGCTTCCAGGCGCCGGAAATGGCTACCACAGGCGGCGAGGAAGGCTGGGGAAGGTGGTGGCACACCGGATGGCACACCCACGGTGAAGAAACAGCAGTAGGAGCGATCGAACGGTGAAGGGAACGGGCGAGAGGAAGAAGAAGCTCACGGGGGCAGTTTTGTAATTTTCTAAACTTTTGTAATTTTGACAATTTTTAATGTATATATGTATATATATATATACTTTACACTATATATTAAAATAATATTAAATTACACACATCAAATATACACCACACACATAAAAATTTAATATTTTAATAATTTATATTAAATAAAAATAATTAAATAACAATAAAATTAATAAATAATTAATATAATATTAGGGTAATATTAAACCCTAATTAAATAAATATACACACACAGGCTTTATTTAATAATTTAAAAATACGCATGAGTTCATGCAAGTCCGAAAATACATTTAAAACAATTAATAATACATTGTTTACGTGAAAATTTCCCCGAAAATGCAAGTCCCGGGAAAATTTTACGTAAAACACTGAAAATAATACACAGTAATTAAAATAGATTTTAAATACATATTAACTCGTAAAAATATCATATAATACACAGAAATTATTAACACTGCATATCCCGGTACAGTGTAAAAATATTTTAAAAAACACGGGATATTACACTAGATATGGTCATTATGAGTTTCTGGTGATGTCTTTTGGTTTGACTAATGCACCAGCAGCTTTTATGGACCTGATGAACAGAGTATTCAGACCGTATGTGGATCAGTTTGTGGTAGTCTTTATTGATGATATACTAGTATATTCGAGGAGTATGGAAGAGCACGTATATCATTTGAGGATTGTACTACAGACACTGAGAGATCATCAGCTTTATGCTAAATTCTCGAAGTGTGATTTCTGGATGGAGAGTGTTTCTTTTCTTGGACACGTAGTGTCTAAAGAAGGTATTCAGGTTGATCCACAGAAGATTGAGGCAGTATCTGAATGGCCTAAACCTACTTCTGTTTCAGAGATTCGAAGTTTTCTAGGTTTAGCCGGGTATTATAGGCAGTTTGTGTAAGATTTTTCCAGGATAGCAGCCCCTATGACTCGCTTGACTCAGAAGAATGTTAGATTCGAGTGGTCAGAAGCTTGTGAGAACAGTTTTCAGTTGTTGAAAGAGAAGTTGACCACAACGCCAATATTAGCTTTGCCTAATAGTGTGGATAAGTTCACAGTTTACTGTGATGCATCTAGAATTGGTCTTGGTTGTGTGCTGATGCAGAATGGAAGGGTGATAGCCTATGCTTCAAGGCAGTTGAAGAAGCATGAGCAGAATTATCCTACACATGATCTTGAGATGGCTGCAGTGATCTTTGCTTTGAAGATTTGGAGACATTATTTGTACGGGGTGACTTGTGAGATATTTACTGATCACAAGAGCCTTAAGTACATTTTCCAGCAGCGAGATTTGAATTTGAGGCAGAGAAGATGGTTGGAATTGTTGAAGGATTATGATTGCGAGATTCTTTACCATCCGGGTAAAGCTAATGTGGTAGCAGATGCCTTGAGTAGGAAGTCCTCAGGTAGTCTTGCTCACATCGGTGTTAAGAGGAGACCATTGATCCAGGAGTTGCATCTGTTGGTGGATCAAGGTCTGATGATGAAGATTAGTAGATCAGGTGGACTGCTTGCTCAGTTTAAAGTGCGATCTGTACTGAGGGATAGGATTAAAGCAGCTCAGAGCCGAGATCCTATTCTAGAAGAGCTTACAGAGAATGTCAGAGCAGGGAAGTTCACTGATTTCACACTCGATGATGATGGTGTGTTGTGGATCAGTGGTAGATTGTGTGTTCCAGACATGGATGACTTGAGAGAGGAGATTTTAGAAGAAGCACATTCTATAGCTTACAGCGTTCATCCAGGTGTTACTAAGATGTACCACAGTATCAGAGATTTATACTGGTGGGATAGATTGAAGAAGGATGTCACCGATTATGTTGCTAAGTGCTTGACGTGTCAGCAAGTGAAAGGCGAACATCAGAAGCCTTCTGGGAAGCTTCAGCCTCTTCCTATTCCCAAGTGGAAATGGGAAAGGATAGTTATGGATTTTGTGGTCGGTTTACCTCGTTCGAAGGATGGATATGATTCCATCTGGGTGATTGTAGATAGGTTGACAAAGTCTACACATTTCTTGCCTGTGAAAGCCACATATTCAGTTGCTAGATTAGCGAAGTTGTATGTGAAGCATATTGTGTGCCTTCATGGAGTACTTGTGTCCATTGTGTCAGATAGAGGTTCAGTGTTCACTTCTCGTTTTTGGCAGAAGTTGCAGGAAGCGATGGGCACTAGGTTGGACTTCAGTACTACTTTTCATCCTCAGACAGATGGCCAGTCTGAGAGGACGATCCAGACACTGGAAGATATGTTGAGGATGTGTGTCTTGGATTTGGGAGGTAGCTGGGATGATCATTTACCGCTCGTTGAGTTTGCATATAATAACAGCTACCATAGCAGTATTGGTATGGCACCGTATGAGGCGTTGTATGGAAGGAAGTGTAGATCCCCGTTGAGTTGGGATGAGATTGGTGAGAGAGCTTTGATTGGACCTGAGATGGTTCAGGATGCTGCAGAGAAAGTCGCCGTGATTAAGCGAAGATTAGAGACCGCAGTTAGCAGACAGAAGAGTTATGCGGATCCTAGGCGCAGAGATGTGGAGTTTCAGGTTGGAGATTTTGTTTTTCTGAAAGTATCTCCGATGAAGGGTGTGATGAGATTTGGCAGGAAGGGTAAGTTAGCACCGAGATACATTGGACCGTTTGAGATTCTGGATAAAGTTGGCACTGTTGCATATCGATTGGATTTGCCTCCGAGTATGTCACAAGTGCATCCAGTATTTCATATCTCGATGTTGAGGAAGTATATCTCAGACCCTTTGCACGTGTTGCAACCTGAAAGTGTAGAAGTGAGTGAAGATTTGACGTTTGTGGAAGAACCTGTGGCGATCGTTGATTTTCAAGTTCGACAGTTACGATCGAAATAGATTCCGATGGTCAAGGTTCTGTGGCGTAGCGACAGAGTTGAAGAGCATACGTGGGAGACTGAAGCTGAGATGCGAGCTTCTTACCCGTATCTCTTTCCTTCTTGATCTTGTTTTCTGGAATTCGGGGACGAATTCTTGTAAGGGGGGAGACTATAATATCCCGTGTTTTTAAAATATTTTTACACTGTACCGGGATATGCAGTGTTAAAAATTTATGTATATTATATGATATTTTTACGAGTTAATATGTATTTAAAACCTATTTTTATTACTGTGTATTATTTTCAGTGTTTTATGTAAAATTTTCCCGGGACTTGCATTTTCGGGGAAATTTTCATGTAAACAATGTATTATTAACTGTTTTAAATGTATTTTCAGACTTGCATGGACTCATACGTATTTTTAAAATACTAAATAAAGCCTATGTGTGTATATATTTAATTAATTAGGGTTTAGTATTACCCTAATATTTTATTTATTATTTATTAGTTTTATTGATATTTAATTATTTTTATTTAGTATAAATTATTAAAATATTAAATTTTATGTGTGTGGTGTATATTTAAAGTGTGTAATTTAATATTATTTTAATATATAGTGTAAAGTATATATATATACATATATACATTAAAAATTGTCAAAATTACAAAAGTTTGGAAAATTACAAAACTGCCCCCGTGAGCTTCTTCTTCCTCCCGACCGTTCCCTTCACCGTCCGGTCGCTGCTACTATCGTTTCTTCACCGTGGGTGTGCTGTCCGGTGTGCCACCACCTTCCCCAGCCTTCCTCGCCACCTGTGGTAGCCATTTCCGGTGCCTGGAACCCATTTTTGGCCGGAGAAGCCGAAAGTCGATCCATCGTCGATCACGTCGATTCCGGCCACCGTTTTCGACACCGCCGGTCTCTTTCTTCTCCTTGAGCTCCGGTGAGTGTGATTCTAGCTTTGGTTTGAGCTTAAATGGTCTAGAATTGCTTAGGTTTCGAATTTTCAATTTCGGCCTATTAGAGTTTTTGATTTTTTTGAGCTTCGAATTGAATGATTCATGAAAACTCCCTTCACAAATTTTGTTCCTAGTAGCTTAATCTACATGTATGAATTTTTTTAGAATTTTTGGAGATTTTTTGGATTTTTGGGTATTTTTGAATATTTTAATATTATTTTCTAATTTTCGGAAATTAATTATTTAAATTATGAAATTGGAGTTTATGGTTAAATTAGGTGTTGAAATGAATTATAGGAATTTATTTGGAATTTTTATGAATTTCTAAGTATTTATTTTGAATTATTGAAGTTTATGTGATTTTGAGGAATTAGGTTAAATGTGTTTTTATTTGAATTTAATTGGTTAATTGAGTTTAAATATTGATATTAATGATAAATATGTTGAGAAAATTAATTTTGGATAATTGTATGATTTTTGGTGAATTTTTGAAGTAATTTAAGTATATTTATATATATAGGGGTATTTTGGTAATTTTACCCTAAATTGTCTAAAAATGTAATTTAATTGGTTTTAATAATTATTTAAGGTATAAAAATGATTTCTATAAATTATTTAGTATTTTTAACTAATTAAAACTATTTTTCATGAATTATTTTCAATTATATATATAATGTACGGTTTTACTAATAAAATGAGTTTTTATCGATTTTTACAGTGTTTTAAGGTTAATTATGTAATTTCTACCTATGAGATATATTTCTAGGTTTTACGGATATTTTTGGTATATCTGGAATTGTTCTGTGATTGTGGACCCCGGTCGGTAGACTGTAGTTTGGAGTCCGACCGTGGGATTTTGATTGTGCCTTGTGTAGTTTTTCGAAGTGTATTTCTTTGCAGGGTCGGCTCTACTCTTTTGAGTAGAGAGATGTCCATTTTACAGGGGAGGTTCTGCCGGATTTTCGATAGAATTCTCGTAAAACGTGATATCCAGTCGAACCCTAATTCTATTTCCGTATTTTAATACTCTAGATCGAATTCTAGGATTTCTGTTAGGGTTTATTCTGATGTCTATTATTTATTGTTTGTTTAGTTGCGCCGAGACCGAGGGCTAGTGGACCAGGCCCGTCGGACCCGTCTCGTGGAGCGCATTAGGTGAGTTACTATACTATATATATATGCTTAGGATGCATGATTTAGAAATGCATGTTTTATGTTGATTAAATATACATAAATAATTTGATTATTTCTTAAGTTTACATTAAGTATATTTTTGGTTTATTTTTGGTATATAATAAATTATATACATGTTTTGTTAATAAAATATATTTAAAATGTTTTTAAATATATTTTTAGTTTAATTTATGATTTGACTGGATTTATTTAACGTATATATACTCGAAATATACCTGATTTACTTTTGGTATATTTCTGGTATATATATGGGTTATATTGTTATTCCATTTACATTCATGCATCATTTACTTTTGTGAATGAATGTTTTATATTTAATGATGAAGGATATCGATAGAACGTGCTACCTAGGGGGCAGCACTAGGACTGTGTACGTACCGGTACGCCTATAGTATTTAGGCTATAATACTAACTTATTTGTGGATATTGATTTGATATGATTAATTGATATGTGAGATGTGGTTTGGAGGTGTGATTGCTGGAGCTCGGTTGACCAAGTGTCTCGGGGCCAATCACACTGACAGTCAGACTGCTGGAGCTTGGTTGACTTAGTGTCTCGGGGCCAGTCTACTGTCCAAATGGATTAAGTGGATATATTTGGAATAAGTGAGCCTGTATGGCTAGAGTGTTGTTTAACACTATTTTCTGAGGTTGCGTTATTCTAGGGTTCTATGTGATCCTTCATAAAAGATGATTTTCAATAAAATATATAAAAATGATTTTTCTGCATCTGTGTGAAATTGTCTGTATATATATTAGATACACATATACTGTTGACTGTATGCATTATCACTTAGTGTGTATGTATATATATTATAGTGATTCACTCAGTGAGGTCTGACTCCCCTCCGTTGACTATTTTTCAGGAGAGTCAACTTCTTCAGACCTCAGTAGCAGGTCGATACGCCGGATTTCTTCCGCCCGGCTTCTTTGTGTAAATTATCTATTTGAGTCTTATTTATTTTATCTAGACACTGCAGTAGTTATGAATTAAAGTATTGGATTTCATGTTTTTTATTTTAAAGAGATGTATTATATTGAAACTGGATTTGTATTAAAGAGATTATATATCTATGAGATGAGATTTTGATTTAAATCCAGTTGATGTGAATAATATTATGATATTATGATTTTTATTTCCGCTGCATATATATATTATGGTTATTGTTATTATTGCATGATTTATTTTATTTTTAGGCTTGCTACGGGTTCCGGATTCGAAAGAATTCCCGTTCCCTAGCGCCGGTCATGGCCCCTGTTTTGGGTTGTGACACTCGGGGCCAATTTACTGTCCAAAGGGAACAAGTGAATTTATTTGGAATAAGTGAGCCTGTATGGCTAGAGTGTTTTCTAACATTGTTTTGAGGTTATGATTTTCTAGGGTTCTATTTGATCCTTCATATGCAGTGATTTTCAGTAAAAATACATATAAAATGATTTTTATTGCATCTGCGTGTATTTGCTTGTATATATGCTTATTATATATATACTATTGACTATGTGTATTGACATTTAGTATGCATGTATATATATTATAGTAATTCACTCAGTGAGGTCTGACTCCCCTCCATTGACTTTTTTTTTTTCAGGAGAGTCATCTTCATCAAACCTCAGTAGCAGACCTGTATGTCGGATTTCTTCCGCTTTGGCTTCTCTATGTAAACTGCTCACTTGAGTTTTATTTTATATTCTAGACACTGCAGTAGTTATGGTCGATACTTAGATTATTGTATTATATTTTTTTGAGATATGTACTTTAAATATTTGAACTGGATTTGTATTAAAAAGTTATTTATATATGAGTTGAGGATATTGATTTAATTTCATTTAGTGGAAATATTAGTTTGATATTTATGATTTTATTCCGCTGCATATTATTTTATTTAATTATGTTGTTATTATTAGTATTGCATGTTTTATTTTATTTTTGAGGCTTGCTACGGGTTCCGAATTTGAAAGAATTCTCGTTCCCTAGCGCTGGTCATGGCCCCTATTTTAGGTCGTGACAGTATCCATCTTTAGAATGAGGTAAACTAACCACAAAATCCACAGCAATCCTTTCCTACTTCCACTCAGGAATAGGAAGAGGCTAAAGCTTCCCAGAAGGCTTCTGATGCTCAACTTTCACTTACTGACACGTCAGACACTTAGCAACATAATCAGCGACATCCTTCTTCAGTCCATCCCATCAGTACAAGTCTCTGATACTATGGTACATCTTAATGACACTTGGATGTACGCTGTAGGCTGTAGAATGTGCTTCCTCAAGGATCTCTTCTCTTAAATTATCCACATAAGGAACACACAATCTACCACTGATCCACAAAACATCGTCATCATCAAGTGTGAAATCAGTGAACTTCCCTGCTCGGACATTCTTTGTAAGCTCTTCTAGAATAGGATCTTAGCTCTGAGCTGCCTTAATCCTATCTCTTAGCACAAATCGAACCTTAAACTGAGCTAGCAGTCCACCTGATCTACTCACCTTTATCATCAGACCTTGATCACTAACTGATGTAACTCTTGGATCAACGATCTCCTCTCCACACTAATGTGAGCAAGACTACCTGAAGACTTCCTACTCAAGGCATCTGCTACCACATTAGCCTTGCCTGGGTGATATAGAATCTCATGATCATAATCTTTCAATAATTCTAACTATATCCTCTCCCTCAGATTTAAATCTCTTTGTTGGAAAATGTACTTAAGGCTCTTGTGATCAGTAAAAATCTCATAAGTCACCCCGTACAAATAATGTCTCTAGATCTTGAGAGCAAAGATCACTGCAGCCATCTCTAAGTCATGGGTAGGATAGTTCTGTTCATGCTTCTTCAACTGCCTCGAAGTATAAGGTATCACCCTACCATTCTGCATCAACATATAACCTAGGCCCACTCTAGAGGCATCACAGTAAACTGTTAATTTGTCTTCTCCATTAGGCAAAGCCAAAACTAGAGCTGTGGTTAACTTCTCCTTCAGCAACTGAAAACTGTTCTCACCAGCTTTTGACCACTCAAACCTCACATTCTTCTGAGTCAAGTGAGTCATAGGAGCTACAATTCTGGAAAAATCCTATACAAACCTGTAAGAACCTTGGTTTTTAAATTATTTTATTATATAATGAGATATGCAGTGTTAATAAAATTTAAAAGTTATATTTAATTATTTAATTATTTTATGATTAATTATTATTATTTTATGTTTAATTATATTTTTCTATGTAAATAATTTATTTTGAAACTTATTATTTTGGACATTTAATTTGCATTATTTATAATTATTATTTTGGATAGAACTCTTTTAATAATATTTTATTATAATTATAATTATTATTAAATGTTATTTTATGTGAGTTTAATTTGCATGTGTGTGTGTGTTTATTATTATTATATGTGTGAATATATATATGTGTGTGTGTGTGTGTGGTGAGAAATGAGTTAGTATATAATAATATTATAATATATATATATAATTTTAACATAAAGTAATACATATATACACATAAAAATGGGCCATGCATTCAACAAACACATAAACATATATACATTCGCACATAAGCCACCATTCATCATCTTCTTCCTTCCTTACACCGTCCCATTCTTTGCCTATCACTGTGCCTCCATCACTTCCGGCCACCATTTCTCAAGCTTTAGGTCTCTATTGACTCTCTATACTTCGATAAGCATGAATCCAAGCTTAGTTTAAGCTCTAAACATCCATTTATTGAGATTTGTTGAATTTTTATTTTTGGAGCTTTAGGGTTTCGAATTTTTTTTAGCATGATATGGCTTGAATCTTGCAAACTCCCTTTACAAAAGTGATTTCTTGAAGCTTAATATACCTCTATAATTTTTTTTTTTGAATTTTTGGAATTTATTTTAATTTTTGTGAATTTTTGAATATTTTATTATTATTTTATTAATTTCCTTAAATTAGTTTATTTAATTATAAAATTTATTGATTTAGTGTTGTTATGGGTTATTATTAATTATAGTGTTGAGATTATAATTTTTGTGATTTTTATGTGATTTTTATAAATATTTTTATATTATGTCAATATTGGATAATTAGCTTATAGTTGGGTTTTTGTTGAAATTATTGTTTAATAATGTGTTTTAGTTAATAGTAATAATATATATGTTGAGAAAATAATTTTTATGCATTTATATAATTTTTATAGAATTTTGGAGTAATATTAGTATATTATGTGTATTTTTGAATTATAAGGGTAAATACGTAATTTTGTTAAGATTATAGTTAAATATTAGGTTTTAGTTGGTTTTATAATTATTTAAGGTACTGAAATGATTTTTACAAATTATTTACTATTTTTAACTAATTAAAAACTAATTTTCAAATAATATATTATATATTATTTTGATAAAATAATAAGTTTTTATAACTTTTGTTATATTATTGGGTTAATTAAATTATTTGGATTTATAAAATGAATTTTTATTATTAATTGTGTAATTATTGAAAAAATGGATTTTTAATAATATATTATTAATTAGGGTTTTCAAGTAATTATTGGGAAAATAATTATTTTTGGTGTTATAATGTTAAATATGTTATATTTTGATATTTTTAGGATATTTATGGTATTTATTGATTTTTGATATATTTTATTGTATTATTTGAATTGTGGTGAATTGTGGACCTCGGTTGGGGAATTTCAGTAGTTTGGAATCCCAACCGAGGGTTATGAGAATTTTGTATTCGAAGTGTATTTTTCCTTACATGACTGAGTCTATTTTTTAAGTAGAGAGATGTCTGTTTTATAGAAGAGGTTCTGTCGAATTTTTGGTAGAATTCTCATAAAATGTGACATCGGGTCCAATTCCTATTCTGTGTCTGCTTGTGTTTAGTAATTCTAGATCGAATCTCTAGAAGTCTAAGTTAAATTTATTTTGATTTCGTGATCATTTTTATTGTTTAGCTGCGCTGAGACTAAGGCTTAACGGAGCAGGCCTGCTGAGTCTATCTCGTGGAGCACTAATTAGTGAGTTATTATACTATATATATATGTATTGCATTTAGGATGCATGACTTAGGATTTTTTATTTTCATTATATGTTTTTAAATGTAATTTAATTTATAATATGATTAGGTTTATGTTTAGTATATTTTAGTATATATACATGTTTTAAATGTATATTCATTCATAATTGTTTATTTAAATAATTAGTATACTTTAGGTATATTTTTAATATATTTTAGGTTTATTCTTAAATAACTGCATGCTATATTATTGATTTATACTTAAATTGTTTTTAAGTATATTTTTGATATATTTCCAAATAAATGCATGTTTTATTATTGATTTAAACCTAACATGTTATTGGTATATTTAGGGTTTATTTTTTTTTTATCTATGCATGCTAGATAATTAGTGTCATGACCCAAAACAAGGGGCCATGACCGGCGCTAGGGGACGGGAATTCTTTCGAATCTAGAATCCGTAGCAAGCCTTAAAGAAAATATAAAAGCATGCAATAATAATAAAATATCTTACAGCGAAAATTAAAATCCCATAAATTATAATACAATTCATCCATTGATTTAATAACACAAATCCATCTCATATATATAAAATATTTCAATACAATTTTCTCGGTTCAAACCTTTTAAAATTTAAATCTCACACATATATAATACATACAACTCACAAAAATAACTACTGCAGTGTCTAGAATAGAAAATAAACTCAGGTAAGCAGTTTACACAATAAGGCCGGAGCAGAAGAAATATGGCGTAAAGGTCTGCTACTAAGGTCTAAGGACAAAGACTCTCCTGAAAAATAAATCAACGGAGGGGAGTTAGACCTCACTGAGTGAATTGTTATAATATATATACATGCATAACTAAATGACAATGCAAACACTCAATAGTATATATAATAAATATATATACATGCAAATATACACAGATGCATTAAAAACATATTTTATATATATAACACTAAAAAATATCTGTTTATAAAGGATCAAATAGAACCCTAAATGATCGTAATCTCAAATAGTATTAGACAACACTCTAGCCATACAGGCTCATTTATTCCAAATAAATTCACTTGTTCCATTTGGACAGTAGACTGGCCGTGAGACACTAAGTCGACTGAGCTCTAGCAGTCTGACTGTCAGTGTGATTGGCCCCGAGACATTTGGTCAACCGAGCTCCAGCAATCATACTCTTAAATCACATCTCACATCAATCAAATAAATCCAATCAATATCCACAAATAGGTTAGTAATTTAATCTAAATTCTATCGTCGTATCGGTATGTACTCGATCTTAGTGCCGCCCACTAGGTAGCACATTCTATTGATATCCTTCATTTAAAAATAAATCCATACATTTATAAAATAAATGATGCATGACATTAATTAAAATGACAATATAAACCATATATATACTAGAAATATACCAAAAATAAACAAAGTATATTTCGAGTATATATATGTCAAACAACTTCAGTTTAATTACAAAATAAACCAAAAATAAACTATATATATATACTTAAAACAATTTAAGTATAAATCATGTATTTAATTCAAAATATACCAAAAATATACTAAAATATACTTAAAGTATACCTAAGCATTTATTAAATCATTTATGCATATTTCATAAAATTAGAACATACATTTCTAAAAATATGCATCCTAATACACGTATATATAAAATAACAACTCACAGTTGTGCGCTCCACGAGATGGGTCCAACGGGCCTGGTCCACTGGGCATCGGTCTCGACGCAACTAAACAAATAAATGACAACAAAAAATTAGAATAAATCTAACGAAATTCCTAGAGATTCGATCTAAAACACCAAACACAAACTATGAATAGGAATTTGATCGGATGTCACGTTTTACGAGAATTCTATCAAAAATTTAGTAGAAACTCCCTTGTAAAACGAACATCTCTCTACTTAGAAAGTAGAGTCGATCTTGCAAGAAAAGACACTTCGAGTATATATAGTCACATAACCCCTCAGTCGGACTCCCAAACTATGATTCTACTGACCGAAGTTCACAATTCAACAGATATACACAGAATACATTTAAAATTCCAAAAATACCAAAAATACCCTTTATATACCAAAATATAGAAATTTAGATATTTAAAACACTAAAAATAATTATTTTATCGATAATTACATAAAAACCCTAATTTTAATAAAATATTATTAAAAATCCATAATTCCCGATAAATTCACAAATATTAACCGAAATTCATTTAATAAATCCAAATTACTTAATTAGCCCAAAAACATATTAAAATCACTAAAAACTCATTTATTTACAAAAATAGTATATTATATATAATTTGAAAATAAATTTTGAAAAATAGTTTTAATTATTTAAAAGTAGTAAATAATTTTTAAAAATCATTTTTATACCTCAAATAATTATTTAAAACAAATTTAACTTAATATTCAACCAATATCACTACCAAATTACCAAAATACCCCTAATATATATAAATTCACATAATATACAATAATTATTCAAAAATTCACTAAAAATTATACAATTGCTCAAAATTAATTTCTCAACATATAATTCAATAAAATCAATAATTATACTCAATTAACCCATTAATTTTAACAAAATACTTATTTAACCAAATTTTCCAAAATTCACCTAAACTAAATAAAAGCATAATAATTACAAAAAAATCACAAAAATTACAAATTAAATTATAAAATTAATTTTAACCTCTATAAACACCATAAATTATAATTTCACAAATTATTTAATTAATTTAAGAAAATTAGAAAATATTAATAAAATAATAAAAAATTCACAAAAATAAAAATAAATTCCAAAAATTCTACAAAAATTAAAAGATGTAGATTGGGCTACTAGGAGAAACTTTTGCAAAGGAAGTAAGCTTGAATCATCAAGATTGAAGTTCAAAAAAATCAAAAATCTAAAGAAGCTGAATTCAAAATCAAGCTTAAATCCTTACCAAATCAAGTTTTCAAGCTTCCAAAAGCTTAGAATCAACTTCTATGGAGTTCTAGGAGCAAAACCACACTGGAATCATCAAGAATGGTGGTCGGATGAGGGAGAACGAAGTTAATGGAGGTTTTGGGTTTTCGGCCAAACCACATCAGAGAAAAAGATGGCAGGCGGCGGAGTAGGCTGGAAATGGTGGTGGCACACCGAGAAGAGCAGTGATAGTGAGGGAATGGAATTGCGCAGTGGTGAGAGGGGTAAGGGACGTCGGGAATAGGAGGATGATGGCAATGGCAAGTTTTGTAAATTTAACTAACTTTATATATATATATATATATATATATATATATATATATATATGCAAAATATAATCATGCATGGAATCATGCAATTTAATAAAATGGACTAACGTAAATAAATAAATATTTGTTTAGGTTTTATTTTCCCAAAAATATAATTTTCAAGAAAATTTTACGTAGGAAACTTAAAATAATTAAAAATAACTTTAATAATTATCAAACTAATTAAATAGTTAAATATATTTATTAAAATTATTAACACTGCATATCCCGATGCATTTTAAAAATATATAAAATCTCAGGATATTACAATCAGGTTATTTTTGGTATATTTTTTTGGATATATGTCAAACCTAAATGCATGTTTTAGTACATATACATGTTTTAAATGAATACTTATTCATAAATTTTTTTATTAAATGATTTGTGTACTTAGGGTATATCATTAGTATATTTAGGTATATTTTTAAGTAAATGCATGTTATATTATTGAAACACACTTAAATTGTTTTAAATTCTAACAATGGTTTATCTTTAGTATATTTCATGTTTTATTTGATAAATATATACCCGAAATATACTTGGTTTATTTTAGGTATATTTCTGGTATATGTATGGTTTATTTTACTATTATGAATATTATTCTACATTACTTATTTTCCGTATGAATGATATATTATAAATGAAGGATATCAATAGAACGTGCTACCTAGTGGGCAGCACTATGACCGTGTACGTACCGGTGCGATTGTAGACACCCAATTCGATCGGCCCGTGTTAGGGAACGAATTAGGGGCACTTGGTTTGACTGGCCTATTGTCAAGCCCAATGATGAAAATGTGAAACTTGGACATGAGAATGAAGCCTAAATCTCTAAGTGGAAAGTGGAATTGAAAACCCAGAAGCTTGAAAAACCCCAAAACTAAGCCTAACTATCCAAATTTAGCCCAAGCCCTCTTGGCCTAGCGCAGGCCCAGGCCCAAGAGGCATCGCCTTAGTGTAATGAGGTGTTTGCCTCTTTGGTAGCTGCCAATGAGGCGATCGCCTCATCGATGAGGTGCCACCTCTATGGTAGCCCACTTGCATCTGCATTTAATACAGCTGCAATCATGATGATCAAGTGGCACGGGCCCTACTCTCCAGACCTCCTTCTTGCATGAGAAAAAGACTTTTAGGGAAGGAAAAAAAGGCTAGGAGAGCTCATGATGGGCTAAAGGAGCTTAGGGGCATAGGAAAGCTAAGGGATAAAAGAAAAAAAAAAGAGAGAAGAAAAGGGGGTTGGGTAAAAAAAAAAAAGAGGGAAGGAGCTCTTAAAAAAAAAGACAGAGAGAGGAAAGAAAAAGAACGTCCTCAAGAAAGGGGAGGGAGGTTGAAGAAAAGAGGTCCACTTTCTCCATAAGAGAAGAAGGAAGAAACTTGTGTCAAAGGTAGATACCACATCCTAGCAAGGATCTCAATCAAAACAGCTCTGAGGGCCTCTCATTTTGGTATAAAATCTGCACTTAAATCTGACATATGCATCATTTTGTGAGTTCTTACTTGTGTGACTAAATTCCTAGTACATTTTAGGTTTATCTCTAATGTGTCTAGCTTGATATCTCACTTTATTGATGGGTCTTTGAATGTTATTTTCATGTAGTCGTAGTCTGATGATTGTAGTATGTGTGTATGCATGTATTGTTGCTTAGAGTGGAAGTATGAATACCTTAAGAGTCATAACTAGCTTTTTGATCAGGCGACGCCTCTTCATAGAGGCATCGCCTCATCACAGAGGTGATCGCCCCATTGGCAGGCCCCCAAAGGCCCTTTTTTTATGCGTGTCTCGTGTTCTCGCATCAAGGGAACGATACCCCCTGTCAATGAGGTGTTGCCTCATCAATGAGGGAACCGCCTCATTGATAGTTTTAGCTTGCTTCCTGTTCTATTTTCCTTTCATGCTCGTCATGACGTCTGCTTTGGTTTGCATTCCTTTAATCTTAAATATGTCTGTATGATTGCATGATGATGTTTAATCTTGATTTTTGATACTTTCTTTAGTTTATAATGTGAAAACCTCTTTTATAAAACCTCTTTATAAATATTGTTACATGTGATTTCGTTCTTTTTTATGAAAGGAAGGGCTAACCGTGTGTTATTTGCAGGAATTACTTAATGATTTATGTCATTGAGTAGTCACTTTTGCTAATTACCTCTTGCATATTACCGCTTTAATGTTATTTTAATAGTATATTTTTGGTTTATTTTCTGTATATTATTCATTTATTTAGCTAAAAAGCGTTGTAATCCTTAATCCCTTTCCCCATTTAATTTTGAATGTATGGTTGTAAATTATTATTTATTTTATTTACTGCATTTTTTTTTTATGTTGGGGCTTAAAGGCATGAGTTTGCACTAATGTGCAAACTCGGACTTGATTATAAAATTTGGCAATTATCCGAAGGCAATTTTATTGTGTGTGGTAAATGAGGAAATAATTAAATAATTAAATGGTAATAAAATGCAAAACAAAAACAAAGGCCAACCGCAAGGTTGGGTGAGCATTCAAATGCTCATACCCAGTTTCCGAACCCGATCTCTAATGACGGCTTCTGGGAACCTCTGTGGGATTCAGTTGCTATATAGTGTGTCCCGGCTTTTATCCAGGTGGAAACTCCATCTCTGAATAGGCTTAAGACCTATATCGTATTTCCTAGTGGCCCTCGAGCCCACACAGTGCCATGGTCGCCATACACTTGGGCACACGCTAAACCCTACTGTATACAGTGGCGACTCCACTAGGGATAGAGAAATTGATTCCAGTGTTTTGTATTTTATCATCTTTAATTATTTTCTTATTTCTTCCTGCATTTATGCATTCACTACACATTTTGCACATAATGAGCACTTCAGTCCCAAATAAACTCGACAATAGTCAGTACTTCGCTACCTACGTTTCACTCAAACCTGGTGGTGGAATATTTGATTATTGTCACTCATAACACATACTAATCCATGTTGTTTGACCCTTGAGTGGGGAGACGTATATGGATGTATATCGTTGTGGGAGCCAAAGCCTTTTTACCCAAGACTCAAGCCCATGTAATGACTTAGCAACTATCCTTAGGATTTTTCCCACATGCATGTGTATTATGCCATATAATGGACCCCTAAAATAAATCTCGAGCCCATCAATAAGTAGTCCAAAATAAAATGGGCCCTTGTGTCTAACCAAAGCCCATCATAAATAAGCTAGTCAACAAAGGCCTCTTATGCCTACTCATAACCCATTTTAAGTGGGCCTTGACAAGCAAGTTTATGGTTGTAATATCTCGAGTTTTTAAATATTTTAGTACTGCATCGGGATATGCAGTGTTAATAATTTTTGTATATATGTTATGATATTTTTACGAGTTGATATGTATTTAAAACCTATTTTAATTATTGTGTATTATTTTAAGTGCTTTACATAAAATTTTCCCGAGAATTCTATTTTCGGGGAAATTTTCACGTAAATTATGTATTATTAATTATTTTAAATAGATTTACGGACTTGCATGAACTCATAATTTTTTTTAAAGTACTAAATAATGTATATATGTGTATTTATTTATTTAATTAGGGTTTAATTAATTACCCTAATATTTTATTATTTATTAATTAATTTTAATATTATTTAATTATTTTTAGGTGTATTAAATTATTAAAATATTAAATGATATGTGTGTGGTGTATATTTAATGTGTGTGATTTTATATTATTTTAATATATAGTGTAAAGTATATATATATATACATATAATATGTTAAAAAAATCAAAATTTTGGAAAATTACCATTTCAGCCCCTCCCTTTTCCTTCCTCTTCCCGATCGTCTCCTTCTCCCCCTCACCGCTGCTAACTTCGTTCTCAGGCCATCGGTGTGCCGCTAGCAGCTCCACCCTTCCTAGCCAGTAGCTCCGCTACCTTTCCTTCTCTTCTCCGGCGCCGTTTGCCTCTGTCATCGCCAGAAAATCAAAAGTTCCATTTTTCTTCACACCTCGCGATTCCGGCCACCAAATTCCTTCATTCCAGTGTCGTTGGACTCCCTAGCCTCCATAGAAGATGATTCCAAGCTTTTTTTAAGCTTAAAACTTGATTTGGTAAGGTTTTTCTCAATTATTCAATTCGGCCATCTTAGGGTTTTCAATTTTTTTTGAGCTTCAAATGATTTATTCATGAAAAGTCCCTTAAGAAATGTTGATCCTAGTAGCTTAATCTACATGTGTGAATTTTTGTAGAATTTTTGGAGATTATTTTGATTTTTGGGTATTTTTGAATATTTTAATATTATTTTCTAATTTTCGAAAATTAATTAATTAAATTATGAAATTGTGTTTTATGATAAATATAGGTGTTTAAATGAATTATAGAAATTTATTTGGAATTTCTATGTATTTATTTTGAATTTAATTAGTTTATGTAATTTTTGGAAAATAGGGTTAATTGTGTTTTTAATTGAAATTAATTGGTTAATTGAGTTTAATTATTGATATTATTGATAAATATGTTGAGAAAATTAATTTTGGATAATTATACTATTTTTGGTGAATTTTTGGAGTAATTTTAATATAATTATACATATAGGGGTATTTTGGTAATTTTACCCTAAATTGACTAAAAAATGTAATTTAATTGGTTTTAATAATTATTTAAGGTATGAAAATGATTTCTAAAAATTATTTATTATTTTTAACTAATTAAAATATTTTTCATGAATTATTTTCAATTATATATATAATATACGATTTTACTAATAAAATGAGTTTTTATCGATTTTTACTGTGTTTTAAGGCTAATTACGTAATTTCTACTTGTAAAATGTATTTCTGTGATATAAGGGCATTTTTGGTATTTTTATATTATTTTGTGATTGTGAACCCCGGTCGGTAGACTGTAGTTTTGAGTCCGACCGAGGGGTTGTGGATGTGTTTTATGCCTGTTTTTCGAAGTGTGTTTCTTTGTAGGGCTGGCTCTACTCTTTGAGTAGAGAGATGTCCGTTTTACAGGGAAGGTTCTGTCGAATTTTTGGTAGAATTCTCGTAAAACTTGATGTCCGGTCGAACCCTAATTCTGATTCTGTGTCTAATATTCTAAATTGAGTTTTTAGGATTTTCTGTTAGGTTTATTCTGATGTCCGTTATTTATTGTTTGTTTAGTTGCACCGAGATCGAGGCCTAGTGGATCAGGCCTGTCGGACCCATCTCGAGGAGCGCACTAAGTGTGAGTTACTATTATATATATATATGCTTTAGGGTGCATGATTTAGAAATGTATGTTATTATGATTAATTATGCATAAATAATTCATTTGGTATTTAAGTTCATCTTTAGTTTATATTTGGTATATTTTGGTATATTTTCAAATTATATGCATGTTTTATTAATAAATTATGCTTAAAATGGTTTTGAATATATTTCTAGCTTATTTTGTTATTATATTGGATTTATTTGACGTATATATACTCGAAATATACCTGGTTTATTTTTGGTATATTTCTAGTATATATATGGTTTATGTTGCTATTTTATTCAATTCATGCATCATTTACTTTTTATAAATGTATGTTTTATATTATAATGAAGGATATCAATAGAACATGCTACCTAGTGGGCAGCACTAGGACCGAGTACGTACCGGTACGCTTATAGCATTTAGGCTATATTACTAACCTGTTTGAGGATATTGATGAGATTTGATTATTTGATGTGTGAGAAATGATTTGGGAGTGTGATTGCTAGAGCTCATTTGACCAAGTGTCTCGGGGCCAATCACACTGACAGTCAGACTGCTAGAGCTCGATTGACTTAGTGTCTCGGGGCCAGTCTACTGTCCAAATGGATCAATTGATTATATTTGGAATAAGTGAGCATGTAATGCTAGAGTGTTGTCTAACACTGTTTTGAGGTTGTGATTTTCTAGGGTTCTATTTGATCCTTCATAAATAGTGATTTTCAATAAATATATATAAAAATGATTTTATTGCATCTATGTGTATTCGCCTGTATATATATTTATATATGTACTGTTGACTGTATGCATTGTCATTTAGTATGCATGTATATATATCATAGTAATTCACTCAGTGAGGTCTGACTCCCCTCTGTTGACCATTTTTCAGGAGAGTTTTCTTCTTCAGACCTCAGTAGCAAGCCTGTACGTCGGATTTCTTCCGCCCCGGCTTCTTTATTGAAACTGCTTATCTGAGTCTTGAGTTTTATTTTTATAATCTAGACACTGCAGTAGTTGTAAATAATTGTGGATTTTGTGTATTATATTTGTATGAGATATGTATTTTAAGAGTTTGAACTGAAACGTGTATTAAAGGATTTATCTATATATGAGATATGGATTTCTATTTTGATAATTATGATTTTATTTCCGCTGCATTAAATACTGCTATCATTACTGGCATGTTTATTTTATTTTTAGGCTTGCTACGGATTCCGGATTAGAAAGAATTCCCATTCCCTAGCGCCGGTCATGACCCCTGTTTTGGGTCGTGACAATTTTAGTCATTTCATAATTAAATTAAATAAAAAAAGGAAAGTCAAAAATAGGTCAAGCCTTTTCTCTCTCCTCCCTTCTTCTTCTTCTTCTTCTTCTTCTTCTTCTTCTTCCACCTGAACCCATCCCTGTGCCACCGGAGCTGCCACAGCCTCAGCCACCAACCACCATGTAATGATCTGTGTTTTTAAATTATTTTAATATATTTTGAGATATGCAGTATTCATAATTTTAAAGTTTAATCATATATTATTATCGTTAATTACTAATGTTAATTACGTATTTTATTTTAAGAGAATTATTTATGTAAAAATAATTTATTTACATGAGATTTATATTATTATTATTATTATTTGTAGTTAATCATCGTTATTTTACGTATACAAATTTTCTTACGTAAAATAATTATTTTTGGAGGTTCATTATTTAAATATTAAAGCTACTATTATTGGTGTTATTTTTAATATTATTATTTTAAGTACCTTAATATTATTATTTTTGTTGTTTGATATTATTGTTGTCACGACCCAAAACAGGGGCCATGACCGGCGCTAGGAAATGGGAATTCTTTCGAATTCGGAACCCGTAGCAAGCCTAAAATAAAATAAAATAAACATAGAATAATAATAATAACAACACTTAATGCAACGGAAATAAAATCATAAATATTAAAATAATAATCCACTACGGGATTTAAATTAAATCCATATCTCATGTATATAAATAAATCCTTTAATACAAGTTTCAGTTCAAATATTCAAAGTACATAACTCACACAAATATAATACATAAAATCCACAATTTATTTACAACTACTGCAGTGTCTAGATTATAAAATAAAACTCAAGACACAAATAAGCAGTTTACATAAAGAAGCCGGGGCGAAAGAAATCCGGCGTACAGGCCTACTACTGAGGTCTAAGGAATAAGACTCTCTTGAAAAATGGTCAACAGAGGGGAGTCAGACCTCACTGAGTGAATTACTATAATATATATACATGCATACTAAATGACAATGCACACAGTCAATAGTATATATATAATAAGCATATATACAAGCAAATACACACAGATGCAATAAAATCATTTTATATATTTTTATTGAAAATCACAATTCATGAAGGATCAAATAGAACCCTAGAATGTCGCGACCTTAAAAACAGTGTTAAACAACACTCTAGCCATACAGGCTCACTTATTCTAATATAATCACTTGATCCATTTGGACATTAGACTGGCCCTGAGACACTAAGTCAACTGAGCTCCAGCAGTCTGACTGTCAGTGTGATTGGCCCCGGGACACTAGGTCAACCGAACTCTAGCAATCACACACCCAAATCATATCTCACACATCAAATAATCATATCCAATCAATATCCACAAATGGTTAGTAATATAGCCTAAATGCTATAAGCGTACAGGTACGTACTCGGTCCTAGTGCTGCCCACTAGGTAGCACATTCTATTGATATCCTTCATTATAATTATAAAACATACATTCATAAAATAAATGATGCATGAATTTGAAATAAGTAGCAACATAAACCATATATATACTAGAAATATACCAAAAGTAAACCAGGTATATTTCGAGTATATATACGTTAAATAAATCCAATATAATCGTAAAATAAACTAAATATATGTTTAAAAACATTTTAAATATAAATGTTTAATAAAGCATGCATATAATTTAAGATATACCAAAATAAACCAAAGATAAACCAAAAATAAACTAAAAATAACTTAAATACCAATTGAATTATTTATGCATATTTAATCAAAATAACACATACATTTCTAAATCATGCACCCTAAAGCATATATATATAGAATAGTAACTCACACTTAGTGCGCTCCTCGAGATATGTCCGATGGGCCTGGTCCACTAGGCCTCAGTCTCGGCGCAACTAAACATATAAAAAATAACAGACATCAGAATAAACCTAACAGGAAATCTTAGAAACTCGATCTAGAATATTAGACACAGAATCAAAATTAGGGTTCGACCGGACATCACATTTTACGAGAATTCTACCAAAAATTTGACAGAACCTCCCCTGTAAAATGGACATCTCTCTACTCAAAGAGTAGAGTCGGCCCTGCAAAGAAACACACTTCGAAAAATAAACACAGAAATACATCCATAACCCCTTGATCGGACTCCAAACTACAGTCTATTGACCGGGGTTCACAATCCACAAAACAATATAGAAATACCAAAAATACCCTTATATCACATAAATACATTTTATAAGTAGAAATTACGTAATTAGCCCTAAAACACATTAAAAACCAATAAAAACTTATTTATTTAGAAAAGTCGTATATTATATATATAATTTAAAAATAATTCACGAAAAATAGTTTTAATTAATTAAAAATACCAAAAAAAATTATAGAAATCATTTTTATACCTTAAATAGCTATTAAAATCAATTTAATTACATTTTTAGCCAATTTAGGGTAAAATTACCAAAATACCCCTATATATATAAATATACTAAAATTACTCCAAAAATTCACCAAAAATAATATAATTACAAAAAATTAATTTTCTGAACATATTTATCAATAATATCAATAATTAACTCAATTAACTAATTAATTTCAATTAAGAACACAATTAACCTAATTTTCCAAAATTACATAAACCTAAACAAATTCAAAATAAATACATAGAAATTCATAAAAATTCCAAATAAATTTATATAATTAATTTCAACACCTATATTTATCATAAAACACAATTTCATAATTTAATTAATTAATTTTTGAAAATTAGAAAATAATAATAAATATTCAAAAATACCCAAAAATCAAAATAATCTCCAAAAATTCTACAAAAATTCACACATAAAGATTAAGCTACTAGGATCAACATTTGTTAAGGGATTTTTCATGAATCACAAAGAAAAATTCAAAAAAAATTCGAAAATCAATTTCAGCCAAATTGGAAAAATTTAAAAACAGAAAAATTAAGGGAGTTTAAGCTCAAACCAAAGCTAGAATCAAGATCATCGTTGCTTGAGGAGTCCAAAGACACTGGAAACGTGAAGATTGGTGGTCGGAGGAGGAAGAACCATGAAAGCTTGAATTCTCGGCAAAAAATGGTGGAAGTCTAGCTGATTGGCACCGGGGAAGACGACCGGGACAACGGAGCTGCTGGAGAAGACGATGGCACGCCGGGAGGCACTCTGATAGCCGGGGATCGGAAGTTATAGGCGGTGAGGGTGAGGGTTGATGGAGGGAAGTCGGGGAGAAGAAGAAAATAGGGAAGAAGAGAAGAGAAGAGAAGAGAAAGAAAGAGAAAAAAGAAAAAAAAATTCTTTGTTTATATATATATATATATATATTATAATAATAATATTTTAATAATTTTTTTTAAATATATTAATATAATATTTAAGAAAATCACACACCACATATTTAATATTTTAATAATTTAATACACCTAAAGAAAATAATTAAATAATATTAAAACTAATTAATAAATAATAATAAAATTTAGGGTAATAAATTAAACCCTAGTTTTAATTTAAATATATACGCATAGATACACACTATTTTAGCACTTTAAAATATATATGAGTTCATGCAAATGAGGAAATCCATTTAAAATAATTAATATTAAATAATTTATGTATCAATTTCCACGGAAATGCAAGTTCCGGGAAAATTTTACGTAAAATACTTAAAATAACATAAAATAATTAAAAATCAATTTTAATTAAATAACAACTCATGAAATATCATAAATATATACAAAAATTACTAACACTGCATATCCCGATGCAGTATTAAAATATTTAAAAACACGGGATATTACAGTCTTCCCCCCTTACAAGAATTCGTCCCCGAATTCCCGAAAACAGGATCAAGAAGTAAAGAGATACGGGTAAGAAGCTCGCATCTCAGCTTTAGTCTCCCACGTATGCTCCTTAACTCTGTTGCTATGCCACAGAACCTTGACCATTGGAATCTGCTTCGAACGCAACTGTTGAACTTGATAGTCTACGATCGCCACAGGTTCTTCCACAAACGTCAAATCTTTACTCACTTCTACACTATCTGGCTGCAACACATGTGAAGGGTCTGAGATATACTTCCTCAACATCGAGATATGAAATACTGGATGTACTTACGACATACTCGGAGGCAAAGCCAACCGATATGCAACAGTGCCAACTCTCTCCAGAATCTCAAATGGTCTGATATATCTCAGTGCTAACTTACCCTTCCTGCCAAATCTCATAACACCCTTTATCGGAGATACCTTCAGAAAAACAAAATCTCCAACCTGAAACTCCACATCTCTGTGCCTAGGATCCGCATAGCTCTTCTGTCTGCTAACTGCAGTCTCTAATCCGTGCTTAATCATGGTGACTTTCTCTACAGCATCCTGAACCATCTCAGGTCCAGTTAAAGCTCTCTCACCAATCTTATCCCAACTCAAAGGGGATCTACACCTCCTTCCATACAATGCCTCGTATGGTGCCATGCCAATACTGCTATGGTAGCTATTATTATATGCAAACTCTACGAGTGGCAAATGATCATCCCAGCTACCTCCCAAATCCAGGACACACATCCTCAACATATCTTCCAGTGTCTGGATCGTCCTCTCAGACTGACCATGTGTCTGAGGATGAAATGCAGTACTGAAGTCCAACCTAGTGCCCATCGCTTCCTGTAACTTCTACCAAAAACAAGAGGTAAATAATGAACCTCTGTCTGATACAATGGACACAGGTACTCCATGAAGGCACACAATATGCTTCACATATAACTTTGCCAATCTAGCTACAGAATAGGTGGCTTTCACAGGTAAGAAATGTGTAGACTTCGTCAATCTGTCTACAATCACCCAGATGGAATCGTATCCATCCTTAGAACGAGGCAAACCTACCACAAAATCCATAGCTATCCTTTTCCATTTCCACTCGGGAATAGGAAGAGGCTGAAGCTTCCTATAAGGCTTCTGATGTTCAGCTTTCACTTGTTGACATGTCAGGCACTTAGCAACATAATCAGCGACATCCTTCTTTAATCCATCCCACCAGTATAAGCCTCTGATACTGTGATACATCTTAGTGACACCCGGATGTACGCTATAGGCTATAGAATGTGCTTCCTCTAGGATCTCTTCTCTCAAATCATCCACATCAAGAACACACAATCTACCACTGATCCACAACACACCATCATCATCGAGTGTGAAATCAGTGAACTTCCCTACTCTGACATTCTCTGCAAGCTTTTCTAGTATAGGATCTCGGCTCTGAACTGCTTTAATCCTATCCCTTAGTACAGATCGTACCTTAAATTGAGCTAGCAATCCACCTGACCTACTGATTTTTATCATCAGACCTTGATCCACCAACCGATGTAACTCCTGGATCAATGGTCTCCTCTCAACACTGATGTGAGCAAAACTGCCTGAGGACTTCCTACTCAAGGCATCTGCTACCACATTAGCCTTGCCCGGATGATAAAAAATCTCACAATCATAGTCCTTCAATAATTCCAACCACCTCCTTTGCCTCAGATTCATATCTCTCTGCTAGAAAATGTACTTAAGGCTCTTATGATCAGTAAATATCTCACAAGTCACCCCATACAGATAATGTCTCCAAATCTTCAAAGCAAAGATCACTGCAGCCATTTCAAGGTCATGTGTGGGATAGTTCTGCTCATGCTTCTTCAACTGCCTTGAATCATAGGCTATCACCCTTCCATTCTGCATCAACACACAACCAAGGCTAACTCTAGAGACATCACAATACATTGTGAACTTATCCACACCATTAGGCAAAGCTAACACTGGTGCTGTGGTCAATTTCTCCTTCAATAATTGGAAGCTGTTCTCATAAGTTTTTGACCACTCGAATCTAACATTCTTCTGAGTCAAGCGAGTCATAGGAGCTATAATTCTAGAAAAATCCTGCACAAACTGCCTATAATACCCGGCTAAACACAGAAAACTTTGAATCTCAGTGACAGAAGTCGGTCTAGGCCACTCAGACATTGCTTCAATCTGCTGTGTTTCAACTTGGATACCTTCTTCAGATACCACGTGTCCAAGAAAAGAAATACTTTCCATCCAAAAATCACACTTCGAGAATTTAGCATAAAGCTGATGATCTCTCAGTGTCTGTAGTACAATCATCAAGTGATATACATGCTTCTCCATACTCCTTGAATAAACCAGTATATCATCAATGAAGACTACCATAAACTGATCCATATATGGTCTGAATACCCTATTCATCAGGTCCATAAAAGCTGCTGGTGCATTAGTCAAACCAAAAGACATCACCAGAAACTCATAATGGCCATATTAAGTGCGGAATGCTGTCTTAGGAACATCGGCTTCACTAATCCACAGCTGATGATAACCCGACCTCATATCAATCTTGGAAAAGAACTGTGCACCTTGTAGCTGATCAAACAAGTCATCTATCCTCGGGAGAGGATACTTGTTCTTCATTGTCACCTTGTTCAGCTCTCTGTAGTTAATGCACAGTCTCAGGGTACCATCCTTCTTCTTCATAAACAGGATTGGTGCACCCCAAGGAGAAACATTGGGTCTAATAAAACCCTTATCCAATAACTCTTGCAACTGCTCCTTCAACTCTTTCAACTCTGTAGGAGCCATTCTGTAGGGTGGTGTCATGACCCAAAATAAGGGTCATGACCAGCATTAGGGAACGGGAATTCTTTCGAATCCGGAACCCGTAGCAAGCCTAAAAATAAAATAAAACATACAATAATAACGACAACACTTAATGCAGCGAAAATAAAATCATAAATATAAAAATAATAATCCACCATGGTATTTAAATCAAATCCTCATCTCATATATAAATAACTCCTTTAATACAAGTTTCAGTTCAAATTCTTAAAATACATAGCTCACACAAATATAATACATAAAACCCATAATTTATCTACAACTACTGTAGTGTCTAGATTATAAAATAAAACTCAAGACTCAGATAAGCAGTTTACATAAAGAAGCCGGGATGAAAGAAATCCGGCGTATAGGCCTGCTGCTGAGGTCTGAGAAAGAAGACTCTCCTGAAAAATGGTCAACGGAGGGGAGTCAGACCTCACTGAGTGAATTACTATAATATATATACATGCATACTAATTGACAATGCATACAATCATCAGTATATATCTAATATGAATATATACAGGCAAATACACACAGATGCAATAAAATCATTTTATATATTCTTATTGAAAATCATCGTTTATGAAGGATCAAATAGAACCCTACAATATCGTAACCTCGAAGCAGTGTTAGACAACACTCTAGCAATACAGGCTCACTTATTCCAATTATATTCACTTATTCCATTTGGACAGTAGACTAGCCCCGAGACACTAAGTCAACCGAGCTCTAGCAGTCTGACTGTCAGTGTGATTGGCCCTGAGACACTTGGTCAACCGAGCTCCAGCAATCACACTGCCAAATCATATCACACACATCCAAAAATCATATCCAATCAATATCCACAAATGGTCAGTAATATAGCCTAAATGCTATAAGCGTACCAGTACGTACTCGGTCCTAGTGCTGCCCACTAGGTAGCACGTTCTATCGATATCCTTCATTTAATAAATAAAACATACATTCATAAAATAAATGATGCATGAGTTTGAAATAAACAGCAACATAAACCATATATATACTAGAAATATACCAAAAGTAAACCAGGTATATTTCGAGTATATATACTTCAAATAAATCCAATATATTTGCAAAATAAACTAGAAACATATTTAAAAACATTTTAAGTATAAATGTTAAATAAAGCATGCAAATAATTTACAATATACCAAAAATAAACCAAAGATAAACCAAAAATAAACTAAAATAAACTTAAATAATAATCAAACCATTTATGCATATTTAATCAAAATAAAACATACATTTATAAATCATGCACCCTAAGCATATATATATAAAATAGTAACTCACACTTAGTGCGCTCCTCGAGATGGGTCCGACGGGCCTGGTCTACTAGCCCTCGGTCTCGGCGCAACTAAACATACAAAAATAACAGACATCAGAATAAACCTAATAGAAATTCCTAGAAACTCGATCTAGAATATTAGACACCGAAATAGAATTAGGGTTCGACTGGACATCACGTTTTACGAGAATTCTACTGAAAATCCGACAGAACCTCCCCTATAAAATGGACATCTCTCTACTCAAAGAGTAGAGCCGACCCTGCAAAGAAACACACTTCGAAAAATAGACACAACAACTCATCCACAACCCCTCGATCGGACTCCAAACTACAATCTACCGACCGGAGTTCACAATCACAGAATATTTCTAAAAATACCAAAAATGCCCTTACATCACAGAAATACATTTAATAAGTAGAAATTACATAATTAGCCTTAAAACACAGTAAAAACCGATAAAACTCATTTTATTTAGAAAAATTGTATATTATATATATAATTGAAAATAATTCACGAAAAATAGTTTTAATTAATTAAAAATACTAAATAATTTGTACAAATCATTTTTATACCTTAAATAACTATTAAAACCAATTTAATTACATTTTTAGCCAATTTAGGGTAAAATTACCAAAATGCCGTTATATATATAAATATACTAAATTCATTCAAAAATTCACCAAAAATAGTATAGTTATCCAAAATTAATTTTCTCCACATATTTATCAATAATATCAATAATTAAACTCAATTAACCAATTAATTTCAATTAAAAACATAATTAACCTAATTTTCCCAAAATTACATAAACCTAAATAATTCAAAATAAATACATAGAAATTCATAAAAATTCCAAATAAATTTCTATAATTCATTTCAACACATATAATTATCATAAAACACAATTTCATAATTTAATTAATTAATTTTCGAAAATTAGAAAATAATATTAAAATATTCAAAAAATACCCAAAAATCAAAATAATCTCCAAAAATTCTACAAAAATTCACACATGTAGATTAACCTAAGGGGAACAACATTTGTGAAGGAATTTTTTATGAATCAATCAAATTGAATTTCAAAAAAATTAAGAACCCTAACAGGCCGAAATTGAAAAATTGAAACCTAAGCAAATCAAGACCATTTTAAGTGAAACAAAGATTGGAATCACATTCATCGGAGCTCAAGGAGAAGAAAGAGACCAGCGGTATCAAAAACGGTGGCCGAAAACGTCGTGAACGACGTTGCTCCCACTTTCGGCTTCTCCAACCAAAAATGGCTTCTAGATGCCGGAAACGGTTGCAATAGGCGGCGAGGAAGGCTGAGGAAGGAGGTGGCACGCCATAAGGCACACTAACGACAAGAAAATGGCGGTAGCAGCTTCGGACGGTGATGGGGAATGGTCGGGAGGAAGAAGAAGTTCGGGTGGCAAAGTTGTAAATATACTAAACTTTATAATTTTGTTAATATTAAATGTATATATGTATATATATATACTTTATACTATATATTAAAATAATATTAAATTACACACATTAAATATACACCACACACATATAATTTAATATTTTAAATAATTTAATACACCTAAAAATAATTAAATAATATTAAAACTAATAATAAATAATAAAATATTAGGGTAATATTAATTAAACCCTAATTAAATAAATAATTACACAAACATACGTTATTTAGTATTTTAAAAATATATATGAGTTCATGCAAGTCCGTAAATCTATTTAAAATAATTAGTAGTAAATTATTTACGTGAAAATTTTCCCGAAAATGTAAGTCCCGAGAAAATTTTACGTAAAGCATTTAAAATAACAATAAACAATTAAAATTAGCTTTAATTAAATAGCAAACTCATAAAAATTTCATAAATATATACAGAATTATTAACACTGCATATCCCGATGCAGTATTAAAACATTTAAAAACACGGGATATTACAGGTGGTATAGATATAGGAGTAGTACTTGGAACCACATCTATACAGAACTCAATGTCTCTGTGAGGTGGTAAACCTGGCAACTCCTCAGGAAAAACATCAGGAAACTCACAGGCAATAGGAACATCCGTGAGTGACAACTTCACCACTGAAGTATCCCTGACTAATGCCAAATATCCCTGACATCCTTTCCTCAAGAACTTCCTAGCCGTAATAGCAAAAATAAGATTCTAAGGTGCTAAACTCCTATCACCCACAAACTTAAACTCTTCTTCATTATGAATTCTGAACATCACCTCTTTATTTCGATAATCTACCACGACATAGTGCTGAGATAACCAATCCATTCCCAGAATAACATCAAACTCTATCACATCCAACAGAATCAAATCAGCGAGTAATTCTCTACCTCCCACGAGAACTGGACAACCAGAAAGAACAATATCGGTGTCCAAGGAATCGCTCAGAGGAGTGGCAGTAGACAAAGGAAAAGCCATCCTCGAAGCTTACCAATAAGACTTGAAAGCAAAAACAAGACAAACAAACGAATGCGTGGCACCCAGATCAAACAAAACCCATGCATCCAAGTAACAAACAGAAACAATACCTGCCACGACTGCATTGGATGCCTGAGCATCCTGCTGAGTGAGATGGAAGACTCTAGCATGACCTCGACCTCCCTGTTGGCTGGTAGAAGCCTGGCCAACACCTCTGGCACCTCCTCTAGCACCTCTACCACGACTCTGCTGTGGAACAAGCTGCGTGGAACTCTGATGTTGGGCTGGGGGTAACTGAAATGGAATTGGTGCAGCACTAGCAATCGACTGCTGTGGGAATCGCGAAATCTGCGATTGTTGATACCCAGAGTAAGGACACGATCTAGCAAAATGTCCTGTCTACCTGCATCTAAAGCATGTCAATGGTGTCAGATAACACAGTCCCTGATGGACTCTACCGCAGGTCTGGCAAACACTGGCAACTAATCCAGAACTACAACCACTGCTGCTGCTCAAAGCACCTGACCCGAATCTGAACGACCTACACTGACCTCCACAGCCATGTCTACTGCTCTGATGCACTCGCTGCTGCTACCTCTAACTCTGCTGAGTCGGACCTCGCTGCTGACTACTCAAACCAACATGAAAACTTGAATACGAAGTAGTCTACTATCCACTCGACTGAACTCCTAGCTAGTAATAATCAGGCATTGCTTCCTACCTAACTAGCCTCAACTCAATCTCCTTGGCCATCTCTATCATAGACTCCAGAGTAAGGCCTGCTGTAGGCATACCAACAAATGCTCAAACCAATCCGGTAACGTAGGTAGTGACTACAAAATACTGGTCTTGCATCAGATCCTCTGCATATCTACCCAACAGGAGAAACTCTCGGGTGTACTCCACTACTGATCGATCACCATGAGAAATGCTAGTCAATCGGAGACGATAGCTCATACGAAGAGGCTCTGGATAAAATATCCTCATAAACCGCTCTCTGAACTGAGCCCAGGTCATCATCATCATATAGGGTTGGATCATCTGAATAAACCAGTCTAGGGCTGGTCCCTCGACAGACAGCTCGACGATCATGATTCGCTGGTACTCAGTATGAGCAGTCCGAGTCCGAGTCTCAATCGCGTGTAGAAAATCTAATGGGTCGGAAGTCCCATCAAATGCAATCCTGCCAACTCTGGCATAGAACAAAGCTGCTGTAATATCCCGTGTTTTTAAAATATTTTTACACTGTACCGGGATATGCAGTATTAATAAATTTTGAATATATATATGATATTTTTAAGAGTTGATATGTATTTAAAACCTATTTTAATTATTGTGTATTATTTACAGTGCTTTACGTAAAATTTTCCCGGGACTTTCATTTTCGGGGAAATTTTCACGTAAATAATTTATTATTAATTATTTTAAATATATTTTCGGACTTGCATGAACTCATACGTATTTTTAAATTACTAAACACCGTGTATGTGTGCGATATTTATTTAATTAGGGTTTAAAATTACTCTAATATTTTATTAATTATTTATTAGTTTTATTGTTATTTAATTATTTTTATTTAGTATAAATTATTAAAAATATTAAATTATATGTGTGTGGTGTATATTTAATGTTTTTAATTTAATATTATTTTAATATATAGTATAAAGTATATATATATACATATAATACATTAAAAATCAAACTTTTGAAAAAATTACACTTTTGCCCCCGACTACTCCTTCTTCCCCAATCTTCACCCTCACCGCCGTCCGGTCGCTGTCATGTCGATTCCTCACCGTTGGTGTGCCGTCCGGTGTGCCACCACCTTCCCCAGCCTTCTCCGCCGCCAGCAACACCCTATTCCATCGAGTTTTGGTTAGAACTAGCTCGGGAAGCCGAAACTTTGGCCACCGTCGTTCATGCCAATTTCGGCCACCATTTTTGACACCGCCGGTCTCTTTCTTCTCCTTGAACTCTGGTGAGTGTGATTCTAGCTTTGGTTTGAGCTTAAATGGTCTAGAATTGTTTAGGTTTTGAATTTTCCAATTCGGTCACATTAGGGTTTTTGATTTTTTTGAGCTTCGAATTGATTGATTCATGAAAACTCCCTTCACAAATGTTGATCATAGTAGCTTAATATTCATGTATGAATTTTTTTGGAGATTTTTTGGATTTTTGGGTATTTTTGAATATTTTAATATTATTTTATAATTTTCGAAAATTAATTATTTAAATTATGAAATTGTGTTTTATGGTTAAATTAGGTGTTGAAATGAATTATAGGAATTTTTATGAATTTCTAAGTATTTATTTTGAATTATTGAAGTTTATGTAAATTTGGGAAATTAGGGTTAATTATGTTTTTATTTGAAATTAATTGGTTAATTGAGTTTAATTATTGATATTATTGATAAATATGTTAAGAAAATTAACTTTGGATAATTATACTATTTTTGGTGAATTTTTGAAGTAATTTTAGTATATTTATATATATAGGGGTATTTTGGTAATTTTACCCTAAATTGGCTAAAAATGTAATTTAATTGGTTTTAATAGTTATTTAAGGTATAAAAATGATTTCTATAAATTATTTAGTATTTTTAACTAATTAAAACTATTTTTCGTAAATTATTTTCAATTATATATATAATATACGGTTTTACTAATAAAATGAGTTTTTATCGGTTTTTATAGTGTTTTAAAGTTAATTATGTAATTTCTACGTATAAAATGAATTTCTATGTTATAAGGATATTTTTGGTATTTCTGGAATTATTCTGTGTTTGTGGACCCCGATCGGTAGATTGTAGTCTGGAGTCCGACCGAGGGGTTGTGAATGAGATGTAGTGTTTATTTTTCGAAGTGTGTTTCTTTGCAAGGTCTGCTCTACTCTTTTGATTAGAGAGATGTCCGTTTTACAGGGGAGGTTCTGCGGAATTTTTGATAGAATTCTCGTAAAACATGATATCCGGTCGAACCCTGATATCGATTCTATGTTTAATACTCTAGATCGAATTCTAGGATTTCTGTTAGGTTTATTCTAATGTCTGTCATTATTTGTTTGTTTAGTTGCACCGAGACCGAGGACTAGTGGACCAAGCCCGTCGGACCCATCTCAAGGAGCGCACTAATTTGTGAGTTACTATACTATATATATATGCTTTAGGATGCATGATTTAGAAATATATGTTTTATTTTGATTAAAATGCATAAATAATGTGATTTGTATTTAAGTATATTTTTGGTTTATTTTCAGTATATATTAAATTATATGCATGTTTTATTAATAAATTATATTTAAAATATTTTTAAATAAATTTCTAGCTTAAACTGTAATTTGATTGAATTTATTTGACATATATATACTCGAAATATACCTGGTTTACTTTTGGTATATTTCCGGTATATATATGGTTTATATTGTTGTTTTATTAAAATTCATGCATCATTTAATTGTGAATGAATGTTTTATATTTATTAATGAAGGATATCGATAGAACGTGCTACCTAGTGGGCAGCACTAGGACCGAGTACGTATCGGTACGCCTATAGTATTTAGGCTATACTACTAACTATTTACGGATATTGATTGATTATGATTATTGATGTGTGTGATGGGATTTGGGTGTGATTGCTGGAGCTCGGTTGACTAAGTGTCTCGGGGCCAATCACACTGGCAGTCAGACTGCTGGAGCTCGGTTGACTTAGTGTCTCGGGGCCAGTCTACTGTCCAAATGGATTAAGTGGATATCTTTGGATTAAGTGAGACTGCATGGCTAGAGTGTTGTCTAACACTATTTCTAAGGATTGCGATATTCTAGGGTTCTATATGATCCTTCATAAAGGATGATTTTCAGATAAAATATATAAAAATGATTTTATTGCATCTGTGTGTAATTGCCTGTATATATATATTAGATATATACTATTGATTGTATGCATTATCATTTAGTGTGTATGTATATATATTATAGTAATTCACTCAGTGAGGTCTGACTCCCCTCCGTTGACTATTTTTCAGGAGAGTCAACATCTTCAGACCTGAGTAGCAGACCCATACGCCGGATTTCTTCCGCCTTGGCTTCTTTGTGTAAACTATTTACTTGAGTCTTATTTTTATAATCTAGACACTGCAGTAGTTGTGAATTAAAATGTAGGATTTCATGTATTTTATTTAAAGAGATGTATTATATTGAAACTGGATTTGTACTGAAAGATTTATATATATGTGATGAGATGAGATTTGATTTAAATCTAGTGATGAAAATGTTATTATTATATTTATGATTTTTATTTCCGCTGCATATAATATTATTATTATTATTATTGCATGTTTTATTTTATTTTTAGGCTTGGTACGGGTTCCGGATTCGAAAGAATTCTTGTTCCCTAGCTCCAGTCATAGCCCCTGTTTTGGGTCGTGACAAAGTTGGTATCAGAGCGGAGTTCTGTGTCAGGGCTTAGTTATGTGAGTCGTGGCCCTAGTTTTAAAGTTGTGTTTTCTGTTGAACTACTGCAGTGAATTAGGTTTGAGTACGTCTTGATAACTATTCCTTGCTTAGTTTTCAGCATTATTCCTCTATTGTCTGTTTTGTTTGAATCTTTCCATTTGTCTTTTCAGTATGAGGAGGTGAGCACGTGTCACTCCACCGGTCATTGAGGCCGAGGAAAATGAGTTTTTTCAGGACGAGGTTTTACCTCCTGAGCCGCCAATTAGACGTAGAGGTCGTGGCAGAGGTAGACCTCGAGGAGCGACAAGTCACCATAGGCAGAGAGAGTTACAGGACGAGGAGCCTATTGAGCCTGAGTTTGATGTTCCTGTTCCTCCAGTTGTTCAGCCTGTTCAGCCTGCCTATCAGCAGGGTATGTCTGACCCTGAGGCAGCTTTGTTCTATGCCCGAGTTGGCAGGATTGCGTTTGATGGTACTTCCGATCCGTTAGATTTTCTGTATGCGATTAAGACTAGGACTCGGACTGCTCATACCGAGTACCAGTGGATCATGATCGTTGAGTTGTCTGTCGAGGGACTAGCCCTAGATTGGTTCATTCAGATGATCCAACCCTACATGATGACGATGACATGGGCTCAGTTCTGAGAGCGATTTTTGAGGAGATTCTGTCCAGAGCCTCTTCGTTTGAGCTGTCGTCTCCGACTAACCAATATTTCTCATGGAGATCGATCTGTAGAGGAGTATACCCAAGAGTTTCTTCGTCTGGGTAGATATGCTGAGGATCTGATGTGAGATCAGTATTTCGCAGTTACTACATATGTCACTGGTTTGGGTTCAACTTTTGCTGGTATGCCTACAATAAGCCTTACTCTCGAGTCTGTGATTGAGTTAGCTAAGGAGATTGAGCTGAGGCTAGTTAGGCAGGGAGTGATGCCTGATTATTACCAGCTAGGAGTTCAGTCGAGTGGATTGCAGGCTACTCCATATTTGAGTTTTCATATTGGATTGAGTAGTCAGCTGCGAGGTCCGACTCAGCAGAGTTAAAGACAGCAGCAGTGAGTGCATCGGAGCAGTAGACATGGCCGTGGAGGTCAGCGTAAATCGTTCAGATTTAGGTCAGGTGCTTCGAGCAGCAGCAGTGGTCATAGTTCTGGATCAATGGCCAGTGTTTGCCAGACGTGTGGTAGAGTCCATCAGGGACCGTGTTATCTGACACCACTAACATGCTTCAGATGCGGGCAGACATGACATTTTGCCAGATCGTGTCCTTATTTTGGGTATCAGCAGCAGCAGATTCCGCGATTCCCACAGCAGTCGATTGCTAGTGCTGCACCCGTGCCATTTTAGTTACCACCAGCTCAGCATCAGAGTTCCACTCAGTTTGTCCCACAGCAGAGTCGTGGTAGAGGTACTAGAGGAGGTGCCAGAGGTATTGGCCAGGCTTCTACCAGTCAGCAGGGAGGTCGAGGTCAGGCCAAAGTCTTCCATCTCACTCAGCAGGATGCTCAGGCATCTAATGCAGTCGTGGCAGGTATTGTTTCTATTTGTTACCTGGATGCATGGGTTTTGTTTGATGCGGGTGCCACGCATTCATTCATTTCTCCTGTTTTTGCTTTTAAATCTTGTTGGCAAGCTTCGAGGATGGCTTTTCCTTTGTCTGTTGCCACTCCTCTGAGCGATTCCTTGGACACCGATATTGTTCTTTTTGGTTGTCCAGTTCTCGTGGGAGATAGAGAATTACCCGCTGATTTGATTTTGTTGGATGTGATGGAGTTTGATGTTATTTTGGGAATGGATTGGTTATCTCAGCACTTCGTCATGGTAGATTACAGGAATAAGGAGGTGACTTTTAGAATTCCTGGTGAAGAAGATTTTTAAGTTTGTTGGTGATAGGAGTTCAGCACCTCAGAATCTTATTTCTGCTATTACGGCTAGGAAGTTGTTAAAGAAAGGTTGTCAGGGATATTTGGTATTGGTCAGGGATACGTCAGTGGAGAAGTTGTCAGTCACAGATGTTCCGGTTGCTTGTGAGTTTCCTGATGTTTTTCCCGAGGAGTTGCCAGGTTTACCACCTCACAGAGAGATTGAGTTCTATATAGATGTGGTACCAGGTACTACTCCTATATCTATACCACCCTATCGAATGGCTCCTACAGAGTTGAAAGAGTTGAAGGAACAGTTGCAAGAGTTATTGGATAAAGGTTTCATTAGACCTAGTGTTTCTCCTTGGGGTGCACCAGTCCTGTTTGTGAAGAAGAAGGATGGTACCTTAAGACTGTGCATTGACTACAGAGAGCCGAATAAGCTGACAGTGAAGAACAAGTATCCTCTTCCGAGGATAGATGATTTGTTTGATCAGCTACAGGGTGCACAGTTCTTTTCTAAGGTCGACTTGAGGTCGGGTTATCATCAACTGCGTATCAGTGAATCCGATATTCCTAAGACAGCGTTCCGCACTAGATATGGTCATTATGAGTTTCTAGTGATGTCTTTTGGTTTGACTAATGCACCAGCAGCTTTTATGGACTTGATGAACAGAGTATTCAGACCGTATGTGGATCAGTTTGTAGTAGTCTTCATTGATGATATACTGATATATTCAAGGAGTATGGAGGAGCATGTATATCATTTAAGGATTGTACTACAGACACTGAGAGATCATCAGCTTTATGCTAAATTCTCGAAGTGTGATTTCTGGATGGAGAGTGTTTCTTTTCTTGGACACGTAGTGTCTAAAAAAGGTATTCAGGTTGATCCACAGAAGATTGAGGCAATGTCTGAATGGCCTAGACCTACTTCTGTCATAGAGATTCGGAGTTTTCTGGTTTAGCCGGGTATTATAGGCGGTTTGTGTAGGATTTTTCCAAGATTGCAGCCCCTATGACTCGCTTGACTCAGAAGAATGTTAGATTCGAGTGGTCAGAAGCTTGTGAGAATAGTTTTCAGTTGTTGAAGGAGAAGTTGACCACATCGCCAGTATTAGCTTTGCCTAATAGTATGGATAAGTTCATAGTTTACTGTGATGCTTTTAGAATTGGTCTTGGTTGTGTATTGATGTAGAATGGAAGGGTGATAGCCTATGCTTCGAGGTAGTTGAAGAAGCATGAGCAGAACTATCCTACACATGATCTTGAGATGGCTGCAGTGATCTTTGCTTTGAAGATTTGGAGACATTATCTGTACGGGGTGACTTGTGAGATATTTATTGATCACAAGAGCCTTAAGTACATTTTTCAGCAGCGAGATCTGAACTTGAGGCAGAGAATATGGTTGGAATTATTGAAGGATTATGATTGTGAGATCTTATATCATCCGGGTAAAGCTAATGTGGTAGCAGATGCATTGAGTAGGAAGTCCTCAGGTAGTCTTGCTCACATCAGTGTTGAGAGGAGACCATTGATCCAAGAGTTGCATTTGATGGTGGATCAAGGTCTGATGATGAAGATTAGTAGATCAGGTGGACTGCTAGCTCAGTTTAAAGTATGATCTGTACTGAGGGATAGAATTAAAGCAGCTCAGAGCTAAGATCCCATTCTGGAAGAGCTTGCAGGGAATGTTCGAGCAGGAAAGTTCACTGATTTCACACTTGATGATGATGGTGTGTTGTGGATCAGTGGTAGATTGTGTGTTCCTGATGTGGATGATTTGAGCGAAGAGATTTTCGAGGAAGCACATTCTACAGCTTACAGCGTTCATCAGGGTGTCACTAAGATGTACCACAGTATCAGAGATTTATACTGGTGGGATAGATTAAAGAAGGATGTCGCTGATTATGTTGCTAAGTGTTTGACGTGTCAGCAAGTGAAAGCCGAACATCAGAAGCCTTCTGGAAGCTTCAACCTCTTCCTATTCCCGAGTGGAAGTGGGAAAGGATAGCTATGGATTTTGTGGTCGGTTTACCTCGTTCGAAGGATGGATACGACTCCATCTGGGTGATTGTAGATAGATTGATGAAGTCTGCACATTTCCTACCTGTGAAAGCCATATATTCAGTTGCTAGATTGGTGAAGTTGTATGTGAAGTATATCGTATGCCTTCATGGAGTACCTGTGTCCATTATGTCAGATAGAGGTTCAGTGTTTACTTCTCATTTTTGGCAGAAGTTGCAGGAAGTGATGGGCACTAGGTTGGATTTTAGTACTGCTTTTCATCCTCAGACATATGGCCAGTCTAAGAGGACGATCCAGACATTGGAAGATATGTTAAGGATGTGTGTCTTGGATTTGGGAGGTAGCTGGGATGATCATTTGTCGCTTGTTGAGTTTGCATATAATAACAGCTACCATAGCAGTATTGGCATGGCACCGTATGAGGCGTTATATGGAAGGAAGTGTAGATCCCCGTTGAGTTGGGATGAGATTGGTGATAGAGCTTTGACTGGACCTGAGATGGTTCAGGATGCTGCAGAGAAAGTCACCGTGATTAAGCGAAGATTAGAGACCGCAATTAGCAGACAGAAGAGTTATGCGGATCCTAGGCGCAGAGATGTGGAGTTTCAGGTTGGAGATTTCATTTTTCTGAAAGTATCTCCAATGAAGGGTGTGATGAGATTTGGCAGGAAGGGTAAGTTAGCACCGAGATATATTGGACCGTTTGAGATTCTGGAGAGAGTTGGCACTGTTGCATATTGGTTGGATTTGCCTCCGAGTATGTCACAAGTGCATCCAGTATTTCATATCTCGATGTTGAGGAAGTATATCTCAGACCCTTCACACATGTTGCAACCTGACAGTGTAGAAGTGAGTGAAGATTTGACGTTTGTAGAAGAACCTATGGCGA
>CANTUR010000751.1:0-17500 GCA_947683625.1 Mallotus nudiflorus
CAACCCTCTCAACAACTAAGAGATCCATTCGAAGAACATGGGGACTAGTTGAAGTAAAGAGCCTCCCAATATTGGGAGGCTCTTTACTTCAATTAAGATAACGAAAAGTCATTTTATCTTTTTAGTTGGAACTTTAGGTGGTTCCCGAAAAAAGATAGCGAAAAAAAGGATTCCTAAAGTTGAGACTAAAAGGAATGTATAAACCAATGCTTCCATAAATTCAAATTCAATTGTGGTTTACAATTATAGCTTCCATACCTATTTATTGGGGGTCGTCTCCCGGATAAAAAAAGAACAAGATTCAAAGAAACGACGGCAATTGAAATTCAGATATCTTCAGTACCCTATAGTCAAATTTCAAAAATAAAATAGAATAGAGGTGAAAAGTAAGAGATATCAAATATTGTATCAGACTGCCTGTCTTCTTGTAGTTGGATCTCCAATTTTTTGGAATGCTCCAAATTCCACTTGAACGTCTAAATCCGGATCAATACCAGCAAAAACGTCTCTGAACAAAGTTCGAGCACCATGCCAAATGTGTCCGAAGAAAAAGAGCAGAGCAAACGAAGCATGTCCAAAAGTAAACCAACCCCTTGGACTGCTACGAAAAACGCCATCGGATTTCAAAGTAGCACGATCTAATTCAAAAACTTCCCCCAATTGAGCGCGTCTAGCATATTTTTTCACAGCAGCGGGATCACTATAACTGACTCCATTTAGTTCGCCGCCATAGAACTCAACGGTTACGCCTACTTGTTCGACACTATACTTTGACTCTGCCCTTCGAAAAGGAACATCAGCTCTAACAATTCCATCTCCGTCTACCAAAACAACCGGAAATGTTTCAAAAAAAGTAGGCATACGACGTACAAAAAGTTCACGCCCCTCTTTATCTCGAAAGATAGGATGCCCTAACCACCCAACAGCTATTCCATCTCCGTTGTCCATTGAGCCCGCTCTGAACAATCCACCTTTTGCCGGATTATTGCCGATATAATCATAAAAAGCTAATTTTTCGGGAATTTTAGACCAAGCTTCGGATAAACTTTGATTTTCGGCCAGCCCAGCACTAACTCTTCGATATATTTCTTGCTGGAAGTATCCTTGATCCCATTGATAACGAGTGGGACCGAATAATTCAATCGGAGTAGTTGCTGAACCATACCACATAGTTCCAGCAACAACAAAAGCTGCAAAAAAGACAGCAGCGATACTACTGGAAAGGACAGTTTCAATATTTCCCATACGTAATCCTTTGTATAAACGTTGAGGTGGACGCACACTAAGATGGAATAGGCCCGCTAATATACCCAACGTGCCCGCTGCAATATGATGAGAGGCTATTCCTCCCGGAACAAAAGGATCAAAACCCTCCACACCCCATGCTGGACTTACAGGTTGTACCTTTCCAGTTAGGCCATAAGGATCGGACACCCATATTCCAGGACCATACAACCCGGTTACATGAAAAGCGCCAAACCCAAAGCAAGCCACCCCTGAGAGAAATAAATGAATTCCAAAGATCTTGGGCAAATCCAAAGAAGGTTTTCCTGTACGTTCATCGCAAAATATTTCTAGATCCCAATACACCCAATGCCAAATAGCTGCCAAGAAGCACAAGCCAGAAAACACAATATGTGCCCCAGCCACGCCTTCATAACTCCAAATACCTGGATTCGTTATAGTTCCTCCGGTGATACTCCAGCCACCCCATGAATTGGTTATTCCTAAACGAGTCATGAAGGGTATAACGAACATACCTTGTCTCCACATTGGATCGAGAACGGGGTCAGAGGGATCAAAAACTGCTAATTCATAAAGAGCCATCGAACCGGCCCCAACCAGCAACTAAAGCTGTATGCATTATATGGACAGACAGCAAACGACCGGGATCATTTAATACGACGGTATGAACACGATACCAAGGCAAACCCATGGAAATACCCCTTTATTAACGAAAAATAGACACTATGTAACTTTATTGCACTGGAAAAACTATGTTATGGATCTCCCTTTTTTATTTTTAAGTTTAAGTGGATTATCTCGGAGAAAGAATTAATATTTTTTCTATTCTTTTTTTTTTAGTAATAATGTAACAATTCCGTTTGTAGAAACAAAGAAAAGAGAATCAGATCTATTCTATATCCGATAAGTACCAATACGCAATGGGGGGTTGACTCCGTTTTATATGAGCGAATGCATAGAGAGTTTTTCATCATTCACAGTACCTATTCGTAAGAATTGGACTCTATTCGTTTTGTCTTCCTTTATTTTTTTTTTTTTTTTTTTATATAAATCTAAACTTATCGAATCCATGCATAAAATATTCTAAAGGCTATTATATTATTAAGACAATAAATTCATTGTTACGTTTTCACATCAAAGTGAAATAGAGTACTTAATTTTTTTCTTTCATTGAATGCCTATTGGTGTTCCAAAAGTTCCTTTTCGAAATCCTGGTGAAGACGATTCCATTTGGATTGACGTATAGTGCGACTTGTCAGATATATTGGGTCATACGGGATTCCCCCGTTCTCTCCCCCGATTGAGATATCCTCTGTTTCGCCCAAGAAAGATTGCTTAAATCATCCAAAATTTGGAGCGTGAAGTGCAATGAAATCCAATTAGATCTATACTTTTGAGATACTCAGATTAATATTTTATCAATTAGAATAATTTATGGTTGGCTTGTTTGGACCAAAAAAATGAAGTATCCAGGCTCCGTTTAGAAGAACCCAATTGGTAATATATCCATTATGATTACTACTTGTATCATATTCTATTTATGAAGTAGAGAGAATTTCAAACTGCTAATCAGACTCAATCAAATAATAATAATATAATAACGAATATGTCAAATATTTGACAGAAGGTGTGAAATGAATTAAAAAAAAAAGAAAAAAACGCGGTATTGGGGCATTTGCTCTATATGTGCAAATAAAAATCGGGCAAATCCTTACTCGGAGTAGAGCACAAACCTAAAAGAATTGAAGAAGCCCATTCGGGAACAAGAGAATGCCATCGTGATTTGAATTGAATCTCGATGAAAAAATACATCAATGATAAGTTTGTTTGATAAGTTTCATAATTTTTTTATAGGGTTAAAACTTATCTTTCTTGAAAACTGGAAGAAAATCCCTTTCATTTCATCAGAAAAAAAAAAAAAAAAGAGTTAAGTTAAAAAGTACTTACTATCAAAAAAAGGAAGGTTCGAATCTACACATTGATTCTTTATTTTATTTTATTTTCGCGATTTTTGTTGAACTGTATGCATCAAAAGGTGCACGTACGGTTCCTATAGGATAGAATTTTATCCTAATCAACCGACTTTATCGAGAAAGATTACTTTTTTTAGGTCAAGATGTTGATAGCGAGATCTCGAATCAACTTATTGGTCTTATGGTATATCTTAGTATCGAGAGCGAGACCAAAGATTTGTATTTGTTTATAAACTCTCCCGGCGGATGGGTAATACCCGGAATAGCTATTTATGATACTATGCAATTTGTGCGACCAGATGTACAAACAGTGTGCATGGGATTAGCTGCTTCAATGGGGTCCTTTATCCTAGTCGGAGGAAAAATTACCAAACGTTTAGCATTCCCGCATGCTTGGCGCCAATGGGTTTTTATTTGAAAGAAAAAAGAAAACTATGCCTTCGCCATATGAAATATTGAAATATAAATATTAAGAAATAAAATATAAATATTAAGTATATAAATATTTAAGTAATAATAGCATGGCATTTCGAATTCGATATAGATATAAGAATTTTTTTTAAAAACATTAGATTATGTATCGAAAGAGTAGTATGAGATATTAAGGGCATTTCTGATTTTATTCTATCAGGGGGCCTATTTTTTTTTATTTAAGCATCACAAACTTTTTTGTTGTCGCACCGAAGGGCTCTTAACATTATTTATGTTATAAAAATAACAGAGTCCAAAAAAGGGTTGTATTTTTGAAATAAAAAAAAACTTTGGGATTGCTAAATCATTGATGAAATAAAGCAACGGGACCACCATAGTATTTTTGTTTTGTTTTTTTCACTTTTACAAAGACAAGGAAAGGGTGGTTTTTGGATCATTTGTTGATTTAAGCCAAATAAACTCTATATTTTTCTTCAATATCAATAAAGGAAGGGGTAAGTAAAAGTGAATTCCATTCTGGAGCCGTATGCAATGCACAAACAATGCCTGTACGGTTGTTCAATTCTATCTTTTTTTTTTTTCTTATTATTCTTTATCTCTTCTCGTCACCTTATTATGCGAGATAGAATAGCCATTTTTTTCTTATATCATCAGGGTAATGATTCATCAACCTATTGCCGGTTTTTATGAGGCACAAATAGGAGAATTTGTCCTGGAAGCAGAAGAACTACTGAAACTGCGCGAAATCCTCACAAGGATTTATGCGCAAAGAACGGGAAAACCCTTATGGGTTGTATCCGAAGACATGGAAAGAGATGTTTTTATGTCAGCAGCAGAAGCCCAAGCTCATGGAATTGTTGATCTTGTAGCAGTTGCATAAGAAATAACAGAAATTTCACGTAAATCGCGATTGGAGATTTTTTTCTTACTGTACTTTCAATTTGAATTTAATATTCTATTAATTTTTTAATAATCGAATAAAATAAATATTAATATAGAAAAAATTCATAATCATTCGGTTAGGATCGATCTAAACCAGCCCATTATGCATACGATTCAACATGCCAACTGTTAAACAACTTATTAGAAATACAAGACAGCCGATCAGAAATATCACCAAATCCCCCGCTCTTGGGGGATGCCCTCAGCGACGAGGAACATGTACTAGGGTGTATGTGCGACTTGTTCAGATCGTGAACTTGGACAAAAGAAAACTTTTCCACTATCTATGATCAGTACGGATGAATAAGATAGAATGAAAAATCCCCTTCATTATCTAAATTATCTAAAAAAAAGATCTATCATATTCGTCTATTGTGTATCAAATTTATGGTTTCATTGGTGTAAATCCCATCACCTCAATTTTCAATTTAAAACTAAAACGAGAAAGAATTTCCCATTGGTAGCAAAGCATTATCCGTTAAGCAGGAGAAATCTTATTTAAATCAAAATCAAAAGGACAAAAATTATATCTCTACTCTTGCAAGAACAGACTAACAGGGTCAACTAAGTAACTAATCCTCATAATTAAATACCGTTACTGTATAGATAGATCTCCTTGTGAAAGACCTATTACTGGATAATTCATAGGTAGAGCCAAAAAGTGTAAACTGTACACGTTAACAATAGCATTGATTAAATGATTCAATAATGATTAAATAAAGGAGGGGCTCCGGTGTATAGAGAAGACCCCACCCGTTTAAGATTTAAGAAATAACCATAGAAACGATGGAACCCACTATTTATTTCTCTATTTCTATATTTAATTTATCTATTTCTATTATTTTTATACTTTATTTATCTATTTCTCTATTTTAATTTACTATACTTTTTTTTTTTATTTTTGTTTGATACCTAGTATCAATAAAGTTTCTTATTTCGGGGTAAAATACCTCGAAAAAAAGAAAAATCGTGGTTGGGAAGGTTATAGTAGCAAAAGCCGTTGGAATTATTATTTTATACATTGGAAAAATCCGTTTTGTTATTATAGAAAGGGGAAAAGAATAACTGAAAGAAAGGAAATCAATTAGTTATTTATCAAAGTTTTGCTTATTTTATTCAATGACCAGAATTAGACGAGGATATATAGCTCGGAGGCGTCGAACAAAAATTCGTTTACTCGCATCAAGCTTTCGCGGGGCTCATTCAAGACTTACTCGAACTATTATTCAACAAAAAATAAGAGCTTTGGGTTCGGCTCATCAGGATAGAGGTAGGCAAAAAAGAAATTTTCGCCGTTTGTGGGTCATTCGGATAAATGCAGTAATTCGCGGGAATATGGTATCCTATAGTTATAGTAGATTAATAAATAATCTGTACAAGAGACAGTTGCTTCTAAATCGTAAAATACTTGCACAAATTGCTATATTAAATAGGAATTGCCTTTATATGATTTCCAATGACATTATAAAATAAGGAAATTGGAAAAAATCCATGAAATCTTTTACATGGAATTCCCTGAAGAATGAATTCCGGGAGGGTAGAATAGAAATTAGTATGATAAAATATGATATGATCATAATATCATCAAGGAAATTAGTCAAACTGAGCAAAAACGTTCAATAAAAAAAATTTCTTCTTCCCCAATTCGTTTTTTTCTTACGACACGACACTCAAATTTGGATTTTCGGATTTTTTGAACAAAACATTAATCTAGGTTTATTGACTTTTGATTCAATTGAGGAATAAGCAGCCCTCTTTTTTCTGGTTCTAAGATCAGTAGTTATAGTGACCAATTCGCTTTTTTTTTCAAATTGTTTTTCGTTATTAAGAAAAGGTAACGAAGATAAAATACGAGCTTGTTTTATAGCAATAGTAACTAATCTTTGTTGTTTTAAACTCAATCTATTCACCCGTCTAGATAATATTTTTCCTTGTTCACTAATAAATCGACTAATTAAACTCATGTTTCTATAATCAATTCGATCCCCCGATTGGATCGGGGGCAAACGCCTACGAAAAGATCGCTTGGACTTAAGAAAAAGCCGTTTGGATTTATCCATGGTTTGTTTATTCTTTATTTCGAAAAGCCTATTTCGTTCAACCTATTTCGTTCAATTGGATCAAAAATGATTTAGAATTAAGAAATAGGATTTTGCTTGTTTGTTTTATATTTAATTATTATATATTATTATTTTATTAATTTTATATTTATTGATTTTATATTATATATTTTTAATATTTTATATTATTAAAATTATTTATATTATTTATTAATATTTAAATATATTATTTAAATATTATATTTATTTAAATATTATATTATAATATTATATTATTTTTATTAAATATTATATTAATAATATATAATTATTAATAATATATAATTTAATATATAATTTATAATTAATATATAATTATATAATTAATATATAATTAATATAATATAAATTAATATAATATAAATTTATGATTAATATTTATGATTAATAATTAATATATAATTCTAATTTCATTAATATATTTCAATATTTAATATATATTAACAATATATTAACATAACATATTCTATATTAATATGTATTAATATGTCATTTATGTCATTTTTCATGTACTTGTAAAGGTAACACGTAGGCGATCGGCTCCATCTATTTCTTGATCTCTCCGTGAATTGTATGTTTGTAACAATAGGGACAGAATTTTCTCAATTCCAATCGACTAGGCGTATTATGTCGATTCTTTTGAGTAATATATCTGGAAATGCCTGTTGATTTTTTATTAACACTGTTTCGAACACAACCGGTACATTCTAAAATAACCCTTACTCGGATATCTTTACCCTTGGCCATGAACCTCCGTGGGGTTTTTTATTCACTCAACTCTTCCATTTTCCGATCTGAAGTGAAGAGGAAAGGAACAAAAAAAAAATAGAAGTTGCTAACTCGAAATCCAATTTTGAAAGATTTCATTGCAACTAATATACTAATATAGTAAGTAATAGTAAGTAATACAAAAATAATAAGTAATACAAAGATTCTAAATTATATTTAGATTATAAGTTTAAATTAGAATCACAGTACAATATTTCATTTAAGCATCTTGTATAATACTGTTGCACTAATCAAATTTATACTTCCCTTCTCTTAATTTAATTGAAGTTAACTTACTTTACTTGAAGCTGGGGTCCCGAATTCCAAGTTTTGCTGTGATTGAATCTGCTTTTATTCTTTTTTTTTCTAACTTATTCTAATAAAAAAAAAGAGGAGGGGGTAGTAGGCACAGATATTAAATTGGATCTATAATCTTCTTCACCCCCGCACGTTGATAACTAAAATGAAAAAAAGGGGAATGTCAGCGCATCCGGGAAAAAACGATGATCTCGATCAATAGACCTGCTAAAGACGCAAACCATAGAGTACTTATTACCGGCGCCACAGATAGATATGTTTTTAGATCTCGCATTTAAAATCCTCCCTCATTGTATTCTTTATTTTTTTGTAATAAATAATGTTTATTTTTTGTAATATATAATGATTATACAGATATAATTATACAGATATAATCAGACGTATATGTAGTTAAAGGACGCTTGCATTTGTTTTGTAAGCGGAATCTCTAATTCAAACTAAAATGTACAACAATTTGCTAGATAAGATTTTCCTTTTCTTAAAAAAATAAAATATGTCCCTTTTCCCGAGTATTCACGAAATTTACGTAAGATTATTATTACGTAAGTTTACCATTATATTAAGATATAATAAAGCGATATTTTCATTATTATCATATAATATATGAATCTAATATGAATATAATATATGATATGAGATCAAAAAGAAAAAATGGCAATGTATATCAATGGAGAAAATGAAATAAGTATGTGGAAAACAAAATGGGTATTCTTTACAATAACATTGTAAACCAATTGAAAGGGATGTTGAAAGGGATGTAGCGCAGCTTGGTAGCGCGTTTGTTTTGGGTACAAAATGTCACGGGTTCAAATCCTGTCATCCCTACCTATTACTTCGTCTCTGAGTAATAACGAGGGGGCTCAATTGAGATCAATTAAACTTGGCCATACCTAACCTTTCGTTTTTATCATATATAATATGTGATAGTTTTATCATATTATATATGATAGTATAGGCATTCAAGATATATTGGAGTAGTTAAAAAAAGAATCTTTTTACTTACAGTCTGCTTTTTTTGTGATTGGGATAAGAAAGCGCTCTTAGTTCAGTTCGGTAGAACGTAGGTCTCCAAAACCTAATGTCGTAGGTTCAAATCCTACAGAGCGTGATTCTGTTCTTGTTTTGTTAGGTTCAAATTTATACGGAAAAAATAAAAAAGCAATCTGAATTTGACCTCCTGCGGATTAAAGAAAGGAGGAGGTCAAAAAAACAAGGCGTTAATTAATTAAAGATCCAACTGATCACCACGTCTGTATTGTAAATATGCAGTTACGAATAATCCGGCCAAAGTAATAGGAATTAGACCTAAGACAATTCCAAATAGAAAAACTTCAATCATTTCAATTTATTTGAAAAATGAAAAAGGGGAAAAAGAGAAGGTAATATCTATCCTTAAATATTAATACATATCGTCCATAAATCTCAATAAGCAAGAATTGGAAATTAACACAGTTAAAGAATAGATGGAATACTGTAAAAAAATTTTCTTTTCTTTTTCTTTTTATAAATTGTTCATTCAATTTATTTCAAATAAGTCGTATCTTGCTCAGACCAATAAATAGAACCGAGGTTATAGTTAAAGCCACTAGTAGAAACCCGAAATAACTAGTTATAGTAGGCATAAAGGAGCTAAATAAACTTTTTTATACATATACTTGTAAAGCAAAAGCACTTTCCTAAGTTGTTCAATTGGGAATTTTTTATTTCTTTTTATTTATCAATCATTATCATTATAGATTATACACAGCACTAATAAAATAGAGCGATATAGGTAAAAAAAATAAAAAAAAAAAAGAAATCAATTTATCATCTATGAATCTATGACATCCGCTTATATTCTCTTAATTCTTAATTCCGAATTGAGAGATTCCTTAGACAACTCTTGAGAAATAAAATAGAAAACTAATATTAAATAATAAAATAAATATTAAATAATAAAAAATAATAAATATAAATATTAAAAAACAATTAAATAAATTTAAATAAATAATTAATATTAAATAAATATTAAAGAATAAATATAAATAATAAATATAAATATAAATATTTATATAATTAATAATTAATAATAATATAATTAATTAATAATAATATAATTAATAATTAATAATAATAATATAAATATAAATATTTATATAATTAAATAATTAAATATTTATAATAATAATAATATTAATATAATAATTAATTATTAATAATTAATTCTAATAATTAATTTAATAATTAATATAATAATATAATAAATTAATTAATATAATATATAATAATAAATATATTTAATATATATAAATATATTAAATATATATAAATATATTAAATATATAATTAATATATTAAATATATAATTAAATATATAATTAATTTAATAATTAATTTAATTAATTAATAATAAATAATTAATTAAATTAATTAATAATAAATAATTAAATAATAATAAATAATTAAAATAGAAAATTAGAATAATAATTTAGAATAATAATAATTATATATAAAATTATAATAAAAGGTAATTAAAAAAACTATATCGAATTTGTAGCATTTTTTACATTTTAAAATGAAAAACGACTCTCTATTTTTCTTTATCTTTATAATACCCTTTACTTTTTACTTTTTTTTTATATTTTCATTTTAAATTCGAATTTAACTTATTAGATTTATTAGTTGATTCGTTCACATAATATCTCCAATAAAAATAAAATATAAAAAATCAAATAAGAAGAAAAAAGTATTGCACGATCAGATCACTCAAAAAAGAAAATCTTTCTTTTTTTTTTTTGTACAACTGGATTCTAAGACTAGTAATTCCAATTATCCTTTTCTTTTCTAGATTTTCTATTTTTTCGTTCCATATTCTATTCAATTTATATTAATATCATATTCTATTCAATTTATATTAATATTAAATAATATTAAATTAAATAATATTAAATTAAAAGGTAAAAGGAAAAAACACCTCTTTCTTTGTAGTTAAGTGTCAAGAAAGACCTTTTCTTTTAGATTTAATTTAATACACGAATACAAATACGTGCATCACGAATATTGATTATTACAATTATTTTTTCCTTGTTCTCCTTATTTCATCAAATATTTTCTACTATTGGTACTTGTTAATTTACTGGATGACTAAGCAATTCCTTAAAAAATGAAAAAAGGGGAGATTCTAACAAAAAACTCTTCTTCTATAACCACACAAGTTTTTGATTTCACATCTATTCACATCTAATTGAATTGCGGAAATATGATAATCTCCTCCATGAATTATTATTGTAACTCGTTGAATTCGCATTTTACCCGATCTTATTTTATGGTACAAAGTTCTACAGCAACAAGAAAAAGAAAAGAAGAAAGAGATTATCTACGACTTCATTTCGATACTGCTTCGTTTCGATACTAATTGAAGTTGCGTTGCTGCGTCAGAAGAAGGATAGCTATACTGATTCGGTATACTTTAAAGAAGCCTTTGGTACAATATTGACGATCTCACAAAGATTCAATTTCAGTGAAATTGCCCTTACTGATCTCATCTTTTACAGACTCGATCCTTTTTGATTGTACAAGAATATGTGGAGCTCAGTATGTCTGGAAGCACAGGAGAACGTTCTTTTGCTGATATTATCACCAGTATTCGATATTGGGTTATTCATAGCATTACTATACCTTCCCTATTCATTGCGGGTTGGTTATTCGTCAGCACGGGTTTAGCTTACGATGTATTTGGAAGCCCTCGTCCAAATGAATATTTTACAGAGAGCCGCCAAGGAATTCCATTAATAACTGGCCGTTTTGATCCTTTGGAACAACTCGATGAATTTAGTAAATCTTTTTAGGAGGCCCAATGACCATAGATCGAACCTATCCAATTTTTACAGTAAGATGGTTGGCTGTTCACGGACTAGCTGTACCTACCGTTTTTTTTTTGGGGTCAATATCAGCAATGCAGTTCATCCAACGATAAATCTAATCCCAATTAATTATAAAACTATGACACAATCAAACCCGAACGAACAAAATGTTGAATTGAATCGTACCAGTCTCTACTGGGGGTTATTACTCATTTTTGTACTTGCTGTTTTATTTTCGAATTATTTCTTCAATTAATAGAAGAAAAAAAAAAATAGTAGAATAATAAATAAGAATAGGAATTCTCTTATCCCATCGGAAGGATATCATCTAATAATTATCTATGACTGTTTATGTCTTTAGCATGACCACTTGATTAAATGTGGAGGGAAGTGAGATAAATGGCCGATACTACTGGAAGAATTCCTCTTTGGATAATAGGTACTGTAACTGGTATTCTTGTGATTGGTTTAATAGGTATTTTCTTTTATGGTTCATATTCCGGATTGGGTTCATCCCTGTAAGTAGTAAGTAATCGGGTGAACTGAGTTGTAGACATGAAAGCGTAAGAACTCAACGGACACTCTTCTTTCTCTGTCTGATTCGAGGGGGTCCGTTGAGTTCTTAATAGTCCTAATACCTTATTCATATAAGTGACAAAATAGATTGCCTTTTTTGAATATTTCAAATATTTCCAAAAGTTCTATTACACTTTTTTCTGGATCGTGCTTTTGAAAAAGTAACTCCATTAATTAATTTAGAACATTTGTTCCTCGATAGTATTTATCAATACTTTCAAAGTTATAAGAGGAATTATTCGATTTCTTTTTCCTAGACGGCATAATATATATTTTCTAGATTTCTGTCGGTCCCATATCATACCAATTTTTCTATACTAATAGAACCTTATTCTATTTATTTTATCAAAAGGTTGAAATTGCTTTTTTTAAGTTCATTGAAGAAGTTCTATTTGCTCAAAAAATTTCCCTTTCTTTTTTTGCTTGTTCACTACCTGTTTTTTACGTAAAAAATGGAAAAGGAAGTTATGATAAACCTAGAAAAAGTATAAATGAGGAATAGGATCAAGAATCATTATTATTTGGACACAAGAAAGGGATGTGAAAAATTCCTTTTCTTGTGTCGAAGACTAGGAAGACGAATAAAATAATACTTCCTAGAATCCTTTGTTCTCCCTCATTTAGCCTTTGCTTTTCCGCTTACTTATCTTATGCTTGCTTAGTATCTAGTTAAATTTGATTCTATTAGAATAGAAAAAAAGCTATTGATCCACTCTATCACAGTTAAATCTGACAATAATAAGATAATCACACCGCTCCAATTTTATTTATATTTAGATTCAAAAAAATTAGATTAAAAAAACACAAAAGAAAGAGGGGATAAAGTCAAATAGTCTTCTTACCAATAGACATATTATGACTAGAAATGCGGTACAAATAATTCCCAAAATCAGGTATAAAAAAATGGAAAAAGCTCTGTTTTCCATTTTTTTATCATATATCATATATAATTACCAACTTTTATTCGTTTTAAGAACTTGATTTAATAAATTTACAGATCTAGAAATTCATTTCGGACAATTGAACCTTCTCAAACTGTTTCTTTTTAAGAACCAAAAAGATTTGTGCCAAAATAACCAATGCCAAGAAGAACAAAAGGCCTTGGACACGTAATGGGTCTTGAAGTACTATCTCTGAATCCCCCTGACCAAATCCACCCACATTAGGATTACTCGTTAATGGTTGATCAAGTTTGATGGATTCGCCTTCTGAAACAAGAAGTTCTGGTCCTGGAGGTATAATATCAATTACTTGCCGTCCCTCTGACGCATCCGTTATGGTTATTTCGTACCCCCCTTTTTCTTTTCGTATGATCTTGCTTACTATACCTGCTGCTGTAGCATTATAAACCGTATTGTTACTCTTGCTCCCGTCGGGATAAATCTGACCCCTTCCCCTGTTTCCGCCTACATATATGGGATATTTTAAAAAGTGAACATCTTTTTTAGTAGCGGGGTCCGGAGAAAGAATAGGAAAGGTAATTTCACTATATTTCTGACCAGGCACAGGACCTATCACAAGAATATTTTTTTTTGTGGGGCGATAACTCTGAAAAGACAGATTTCCCATCTTTTCTTTCATCTCGGGCGAAATACGATTAAGGGAGGCTAATTCAAACCCCTCGGGTAAAATAAGAACAGCCCCCACATTCAAAGTCCCCTTTTTTCCATTAGCAAGAACCTGTTTTAGTTGCATATCATAAGGAATTCGAACAACTGCTTCAAATACAGTATCAGGAAGTACCGCTTGTGGAACTTCAATATCCACGGGTTTATTAGCTAAATGGCAATTGGCACATACAATACGGCCGGTTGCTTCGCGTGGATTTTCATAACCCTGCTGTGCAAAAATGGGATATGCATTTGAAGTGGATGCCCAAGTTATTGTATATATCATGAGCGATACGTAAATGGAACGAGTAATCTCTCCCTTTATCCAAGAAAAAGTCTTTCTAGTTTGCATGGTCCAATCATTGATCCTGAAAATTTCTACAATAAAATTAGGTAGGTCGCTAGTATAGTTCCCTATCTACGATACTGCTATTTACTGAAATTTTTTTACTACTAAAATAGAAAATATAGTCGAAAATAGAATCCCTTGGATGTATAGAAAAAAGAAATATATATTATATATAGTTATATAGTAAGATTTTGAATGTTTTGCTTATGTACAAAATAACAAACATTCTAATTGGATTCATGGATCATTTTTCAGTCATTCATTGAATGATAAATCACTACAAGTGACGGAGATATGCGATTTAAATAACGGAAAATCCAATATTTAAAAATTGTATCAAGGATGACTGGAAAAGTGGAAACAAGGCCAAATATAATTTGATCTTTATGAGCAAACCCAAAATCTTTGTAGACAGAGCCAATCATTAGTTCCCAGCCGTGGGGTGAATGGAATCCTATACATAAATCGGTTAATAAAAGAATGGAAAAAGCTTTTATTGTGTCGCTTAGGTTATATAGGAATTCTTGAACCCAAGAATTAAAAAGAATAAGTTCTTCATTACTTAAAATAGAATAACCACTTAGAATAACGAAACAGATTATATTTGCCGAGAAGTGAAAAATCGTATGGATATGATTCTCATTGTGCATCTTGATCAATTGGATCGTTTCTTTGTGGATTCCGATACGAAACTCTTGTAGATGTGTTTCCGGATATTCCTTTATCATTTCGTCCAAGCGAACGAGTTCCTCAAATTCTATGAATTTTTCTAGAATACCTTTTTCTTGGATATCATTTAAAAAAGTTTCGGATTTACTAGTATTACACCAATTAATAACCCACGATTCCAAACTTTTATTAAATAAAAAAGAGATCCACCAGGGCAAAAAAACTATAGATGTAAGATATAGAAGGGGAATAAATTTTTTTTTTTCATTTTTTCGTCTGTGAATTTTTAATGAACCCACCTCGGTTATCGATTCTATATGATCTAATGTTTTTATTAAACATAAGTTCTATTACGGCGGCTTCGGACTTATGAATCTATTCCCCGTTTTTTATTTGTGAGTTAGTGGTTAGTCCTTGACTTTTGAAAAAATAAAAAAAAAAACATTGTTTCTAGGTATATCAATTGCTCAAATTCAGATTTCTAGATGAAAGAATTCCGTTCTATCAACAAAACAAATATTTCGAAAAAGGAAGACTCTTGGGTTTTTTCGCTCCTGCTAAGAAAATGTTCATTATTCATTATTCAGCTCATTTCAAAATACTTCAATTGGTACACGCAAAAAATAGGCCAATTCCGCTACTTTTTGCTCAATCTCTCGTGGAGTCAAATTCTCATCAGTACGAGTCAAAGGAATGGACCCCCGGCCTCTGATTTCCATATAAAGGACACACCGAGCATAAATACCCTCTTTAACTTCTATTCTAATAGACTGAATATCTTTCATAAGGAATCGGAGTAAGATGCGACGATTTTTTCCAGGAAATCCCCAGCGAAAAATACACACTATTTCTTCTTTTCTATCGAATCGATCATAACCACTACCTACATTCCAAAAAATTGTGGACCACAAATACGAACTAATAAATAGACCTGCAATCCCATAGAAAGACATCACGATTCCTTGTGGAAAAAAAATGATTTGCTGAGACGGAAATAAAGATATCAAATTTCTGCCAAGATAACTGGAAATTCCAACCAAAAAAAATCCCAATGAACCTAAAAAAAGTATAAAGGCCCAGCAGAAATTACTTGTTTTTCGAGACCCCACTATAAGTTCTATCCATATACGTTCTGATCGCCAACTCATACTAGATTCAGTTGCTTTTTATTTGAAGTGGGAAACTCGCCCAAATGAATTTGACTTTCTTTTTTTTTTTTCGAAGTAACTTTCACCAACTCGCATTATTCTGATGTGAATCTTTAGGAGGAATTTGTCGAATTCGTTAGATTAAAAAAAAGAGAGCCCAGCCTCCTCATATAATCCCATATCTGCACATATATAAAAATATCAGCTTTGCATTTCTTTCAGGTATCCGCCACAGTCTCGATTTATTTTCAAATAGCCTAGTTACTTATAGATCTAGTTACTTATAGATCTAGATCATATTTACGCCTGCATAAAAACCCTTTCATTTTCATTTATATTTTCGGGGAGCTGTCTGCATGTTATATCATATTATACTAAACTAAATAGATATCTGTATTATGATCCAAGTCTAAGTCTTGAAAAAATAAATAAATAAATGAAATCTACCCCTATCAGACCTAATCGGATCTAAAAAATCTTGTTTTTTTGAACATGAAGAGATAAAGAAGCCATCGTCATTGCCGGAAATACTAAGCCTACTAAAGGCACAAAAATGGGGGGTAAGTTGTTGAGAATTGTCATAGAATGGGTACCTCGATTTGATATTTGTATTTGTACCTGTTATTTTTTATTTCATTTTATTATTCTATTTACTATTTATTATTACTATTTATTACTATTTAATATATTAATTTTTGAATTATATTCCATTTTAATTCTATTCTTTTATTTTAATATTTTAATTATTATTTTAATTCTATTCTTTTATTAATATTTTTTTATTAATATTTTATTAATATAAATTATTTATTAATTTAATAATTATAATTTATATATAATTTATATAATTGATTTTATAATTTATTAAATAATTTATATAATTGATTTTATAATTTATTAAATAATTTATTAATTTAATTTATATTTCTTTTTTTATTTAATATTTCATTTTAATTATATATTATTTTATTATATATTATTATTTTATTATATTATATATTATTTTATTATATATTATTATTTTATTATATATTATTAATTTTATTATATATTATATATTATTATATATTATTTTAATTATATTAATTAATATAATTTTATATATATTTTTTTTTTTAATTTTAATTATATATTATTTAATATTATTTTATTTAATATTGTTATTTAATAATTTAATATTATTTTATAATATTATTTTATTTAAATTATTTTATTTAAATTATTTTATTTAATATTATTATATTATTTTAATTATATTAAAATATTAAATTGAAATTATATGAATTATATTATATTCATTTTGATTTTTATATTATATTAATTTTTAAATATTTAATTATATTAATATATTTTAATTTATATTAATATATTATATTTAATATATTATATATTTATTATATATTAATATATTAATAATATATTAATTATTTTATTAATAATATATTAATTATTTTATTCTATTATTAGTTACTATAATTAGTTACTATATTATTAATATTATTAGTTATTAGATTATTAATATTATTAGT
>CANTUR010000751.1:25000-35000 GCA_947683625.1 Mallotus nudiflorus
TATAATATTCATCTTGACAAGAAATTATCGACAGGATAAAATATGTATCACAAATACAAGGGCTATAGCTCAGTTAGGTAGAGCACCTCGTTTACACGCGCGCCAATGCTTTTTTTTTCAAAGGAGTTCATCATGTAATCAAAAAACTTATTGAGAAGTCGATGTCTTACTCCATGACTTTTAGGGAACAAAAGAACAATAGCCTGACACAAAAACACAAAAAGGTTCGGTCCAATTTAGGTGCCTTTGTAGACACCCAATAGAACCCATCATTGATTTAAGACCTTGATAAGGTGAATACCCGGTCTATTCAATGCGAGGCATAATGAGTATAAGGGCCTCAAAAAATTCTCTTTTCGTCCTATCCTATGAACTTTAATTTAAGGTGTATGAAGTTTCATATTTGATTCTTTAAGCAGAAGCGGGGCGATGGAGATTCCATTTAACTTAGGTTAATCTAAGCCAAAAGCAAACCTACGTCAGGATAACCCTTCTTTGAAACACTTTGGTAGTGCTCTCGAATCGGAATCCATAAATCAGAGTACATGGAGCCATCTTCTTATCCTTCTGCCAAGAGAATTATGGTAGACTAACTGATTATTTAGATCAGTTAATGAACGAGCCCAATGCAAAAAAATGCATGTTGGGTCTTTGAAAAAGTTCGAATCATTTTGATAATAATCAGTTTGATCTGTTTTACCGAGAAGGTCTACGGTTCGAGTCCGTATAGTCCTAACCCTAAACTAAACAAAAATAAATAAAATTCAAATCCAAATTAAAACAAATAAAAATGGAAAATCAAAATAAATAAATTCTAAATTATATTCTAAATTTAAATATTATTAAATATTATATTATAAAAAATATTATATTATAAATTATATTAAATAAAAATATAAAATATATTCAAATATAAAAAATATTAAATAATAATAATAAATAATTAATAATAATAATTAATAATAAAATTAATAATAATAAATAATAATAATAAATAATTAATATATATAAATAATATATTCTAATAATAATATATTCTAATGATATAAATAATTATAATAAAAAATTTTATTTTAATAATATAAATAATATATTATAATAATTATTTATAATAATTATAATAAAAATTATAATAAAAATTATAATAAATAATATATAAATTATAATAATTATAATAAATATAAATTATAATAATTATAATAAATAATATATAAATATAATAAAAATATATAAATATAATAAATAATATATAAATATATTCAAATAATATATTATAATTATATTAAGTAATATATAAATTAATATATAAATTAAATAATATAGTAATTAATAGTTAATATAGTAATTAATAGTAATTAATATAGTAATATATATATATAAATAAACATTAAAAAAAAAAATAAACATTTCAAATTTCTAATAGAATTTATTTCTAATAGAATCTAATAGAATTTAGATAATTTAGATTTAAGAATTTAGATAATTTAGATTTAATTTAGATAATTTAGATTTATTAGATTTAAGAATTTAGATAATTTCGATTTATAAATTCTAAACAAAGAAACAAAAAATGGAAAGAAAAAATGAGAATTCCATTTTGAATTCCCCTCTTTTCTTTTAGGGCGAATCAAAAGTAAAGTAAAGTGAAAAGAAAAAAAAGCGGGGAAAGAAATAAACATAATGGAAAATTTTTAGTCCTGGATGATTGAATCAAAATAAATTGTTGTTTTGACTAACCGATTATGAATGAGTTTGGAATGAATTCCAATTCGACTTGACTAATCTAATATATTTTCCACAGTCATAGGAGTGCGCCTATGTTTCTGATTTACGAATATGATATATTTTGGGCATTTCTAATAATATCAAGTATTATTCCTATTTTAGCATTTCTAATTTCCGGAGTTTTATCCCCTATTAGCAAAAAGCCGGAGAAACTTTCAAGTTATGAATCGGGGATAGAACCAATGGGCAATGCTTGGTTACAATTTCGAATCCGTTATTATATGTTTGCTCTAGTTTTTGTTGTTTTTGATGTTGAAACTGTTTTTCTTTATCCATGGGCAATGAGTTTCGATGTATTGGGGTTATCCGTATTTATAGAAGCTTTAATTTTCGTGCTTATCCTAATTGTTGGTTCAGTTTATGCATGGAGAAAGGGAGCATTAGAATGGTCTTAGCTCTTGAATATTCCGCAAAAATAATGAAAAAAAAAATAACATTGTAGACAGTTATGAATTCCATTGAGTTTCCCTTACTTGATCGAACAACTCAAATTTCAGTTATTTCAACTACATCAAACGACCTTTCAAATTGGTCAAGACTCTCCAGTTTATGGCCACTTCTCTATGGTACCAGTTGTTGCTTCATTGAATTTGCTTCATTAATAGGCTCACGATTCGACTTTGATCGTTATGGATTAGTACCAAGATCTAGTCCTAGACAAGCGGACCTAATTTTAACAGCCGGCACAGTAACCATGAAAATGGCCCCTTCTTTAGTAAGATTATATGAACAAATGCCTGAACCAAAATATGTTATTGCTATGGGGGCATGTACAATTACAGGGGGGATGTTCAGTACCGATTCTTATAGTACTGTTCGGGGAGTCGATAAGCTAATTCCTGTAGATGTCTATTTACCAGGCTGTCCTCCTAAACCGGAGGCGGTTATAGATGCTATAACAAAACTTCGTAAAAAAATATCTCGAGAAATTTATGAAGATCGAATTAGGTATCAATCGGGGAATGGGTGTTTTACTACCAGTCACAAGTTTAATATTGAACGCGCTACTCATACTGGAAATTATGATCAAGGATTACTCTATCAACCGCCGTCCACTTCAAAGATCCCTCCGGAAACATTTTTCAAATAAAAAAAGGGAAAGGGTCAGTATCGTCTCACGAATTAGTAAGTTAGAGGAAGAATTCATTTGTTTCATTTGTACAGAATAACAAAAAAAGGCAAACCAATCTTCATAAAATTCATCGTGAATGTGAAATACTTTATTATACAAAATAAAAAAAAAAATTATTAAAATTATTATACAAATAAAATTGAAATATTATACAAATAAAATTGAAAATTAAAATGCGGGGGGGAGAAAAAAGATGCAGGGTCGTTTGTCTGCCTGGCTAGTCAAACACGGACTAGTTCATAGATCTTTGGGGTTTGATTACCAAGGAATAGAGACTTTACAAATAAAGCCCGAAGATTGGCATTCCATTGCTGTCATTTTATATGTATATGGTTACAATTATCTGCGGTTGCAATGTGCCTATGATGTAGCACCGGGCGGGCTGTTAGCTAGCGTATATCATCTTACGAGAATAGAGTATGGTATAGATCAACCAGAAGAAGTATGTATTAAGGTATTTGCCCCAAGGAATAACCCTATAATTCCGTCTGTTTTCTGGGTTTGGAAAAGTGCGGATTTTCAAGAAAGGGAATCTTATGATATGCTGGGAATCTTTTATGATAATCATCCGCGTCTGAAACGTATTTTAATGCCGGAAAGTTGGATAGGGTGGCCCTTACGTAAAGATTATATTGTTCCCAATTTTTATGAAATACAAGATGCTCGTTGAATAATAAGAAACTAATCTATGGATAGACTAAATAAAAAAATAATAAAAAAAATAATACAATTAGGGATTCGTTGAATTCTCAAATTTTGAAGATATTTATTTTTGATAAGTCGAGCTAATAGGATGAACTAAACGAAGTCTACATCATGAACTTTGTACCGTGCACATCCCTTAGACGAGCTCTAAAAAGTCACATACCATAGTAGGGAATGAAGAAATAGAAAAAGAATATGAAATCAAATACAAAGTACAAAGAAAGAGGATCGGATTCTATTTATATTGTATCTGAGACGAATCTTCAATATTTCCACCCCTCAACTCCTATCGACTAGACTTTTAGATCTTTTAACTAACTTTAGTTAGTTTAACCTTTCAAGTCTATATAAAGTATTAACATTCTTTTTGATCGAGAGGAGCCGCATTATGAACAAATCAAATAAAAAAGAAGAGGAAACATAATCTAATTTTTTTTACATCCTTTTTTTATAACATAAGCGCTTTACTCATCTAAAAAGGTTATATCTCCCGACAGCCAGATGGATAAGTTAAGTGTATATCATGATCTATACTATTAATGAATATGTATGTCGATCTATATCAGATCTATATCAATTCACTATATCAATTCATTAAGTTGTGGAATAGATACTCATACACAAATTAATCATGTGCCAGGAACCAGATTTGAACTGGTGACACGAGGATTTTCAGTCCTCTGCTCTACCGGCTGAGCTATCCCGACCATTTTCGCCGCGGCGTCTTCCTCATTTTACTAAACGACTTTGGTCTATGTCAATTTTAAAAAGACGAAAAAGTATTCTAAAGTCTTATCCAGACCCGGAATGTTTTGTATCTTTAAAAAAAACGAACAAAAAGACGACTTCGTAAAGTAAATTTCAGTTGGAATAATGATTTGGATTGTTAATCATTAATCATTCCATTGGAAAATGAAATGTGGGTTTCTTGTTTTGCTCAAAGATGTTCATTTTTATGTATATGTATAGCAGATCTATTCCAAGACTTGATACAGCCCGGATATGTTTGGGAAAGACTCGCATGAATGAGAAAGAAAAGATAACGAAATTGGAACCGTTAACGAAAAGAGAGAATAGGATGGATAAAAAGAATTAAGGAGTCGAGCGGACCTTTTTTTGGGGATAGAGGGACTTGAACCCTCACGATTTCTAAAGTCGACGGATTTTCCTCTTACTATAAATTTCCTTGTTGTCGATATTGACATGTATAATGGGACTCTATCTTTATTCTCGTCCGATTAACCAGTTATCTATCAGACTATGGAATGAATGATGTGATCAATTAATATTCAATCCTTTCTTCAGCTTGGAATCAATTCAAATCAAAACGATTTTTTTTTTCATTTTTCATATAAAGATAAAAAATAATAGAAAGATAAAAAATACGGATTCGGTCCCCTATTAATCATCTGAAAAATTATTTCAGTATGTATCCGTATGTATATACGGTTTTTATCCTTTTTTTATCCTTTCTGGAATTTTGACGGAAGGATTTCTTTACTTTACTAATGCAACACAGTCAACTCTGTTTGTTAGAACAGCTTCCATTGAGTCTCTGCACCTATCCTTTTTTTTATTCTGTATTTATGAACCCTTATTTGTTTTCGGAAAACAGGATTTGGCTCAGGATTGCCCATTTTTAATTCCAGGGTTTCTCTGAATTTGAAAGTTATCACTTAGTAAGTTTCCATACCAAGGCTCAATCTAATTAAGTCCGTAGCGTCTACCAATTTCGCCATATCCCCGTTTTGAGATTCAAATCTTATTATTACCCCTCTGTCATTTATATTCTATTGGAACTGTTGAAGTTATTAGATACCGATTCCTATAAAAATTCCTATAAAAAAAATGTTTCCTCTTCTTTTTTTTCTTGTCTATCGTCTTTCATCTCTATCAGAGATCCTTCTTTAGTTTAATCTAATCAGAAATTGATTCTAATCAGAAAGGATTCTATCATTTCTCTATCCGCAATTCAATATAAATGTATATATACCACGTTTCTTATATCTACTTCTCTTACGCTCATTTTTTCTCGTGCATTTTTGAATACTCGAACGGTCGATTCTTTTTCTTTTTTCTATATTCATTTTTTTTCTATATTCATATTAAGTATGAATAACTAATAATGTAATGAAAAGAATAAAATAAAAAGTTAATAGCCAAGATTCCACCAATTTACTAAATTCCTATGCATGTACAATTTCGGTTATGTGAGCCCGCTTAGCTCAGAGGTTAGAGCATCGCATTTGTAATGCGATGGTCATCGGTTCGACTCCGATAGCTGGCTTTTCTCTATTTGTTTGATTTGTTACATAGTTGATAATGTTTTTTTGAAATCAAAGAATATTGAAAAAGCTTCGTTCCCTTTTGCCAAGGGTGACTAATTATTATGTGTATGTGGTAGGAACTTCAAATTATGAATATGAATAAAAGTTAGAGTAGTTAAATCTCTGCAGAACAAATCAAGAACAAGAAAAGGACCCTTTTTCTATATACTTCTATATACATTATTTATATACATTATTGGTTTCTATATTTATATACATTATTGGTTTCTATATACTTCTATATACATTATTGGTATATATACAAAATACATTATTGGTATATATACAAAAAGATCCGGATATTTATATGATCCATCTCATTATTATTTGTAGTATACTACTTCAGTAGATTTTGCTTCATTTATCATATTTATCCTTTAGTTCAGTTTTAATTTAGGTTTTTGATTTTGAAAATTCAATAAAATTAAGGAGTTTTTATGTCACGTTACCGAGGGCCTCGTTTCAAAAAAATACGCCGTCTGGGGGCTTTACCGGGACTAACTAGTAAAAGGCCTATGGCTGGGAGCGCTCTTAGAAATCAAGTGCGTTCCGGTAAAAAATCTCAATATCGTATTCGTTTAGAAGAAAAACAAAAATTACGTTTTCATTATGGTCTTACAGAACGACAATTACTTAAATACGTTTGTATCGCCGCAAAAGCTAAAGGGTCAACAGGTCAGGTTTTACTACAATTACTTGAAATGCGTTTGGATAACATCCTTTTTCGATTGGGTATGGCGTCAACTATTCCCCAAGCCCGCCAATTAGTTAATCATAGACATATTTTAGTTAATGGTCGTATAGTAGATATACCAAGTTATCGCTGCAAACCCCGAGATATTATTACAGCGAGGGATGAACAAAAATCTAGAGCTATGATTCAAAATTATCTTGAGTCATCCCCCCAGGAGGAATTGCCAAAACATTTGACTCTTCACCCATTTCAATATAAAGGATTGGTCAATCAAATAATAGATATTAAATGGATCGGCTTGAAAATAAATGAATTGCTAGTGGTAGAATATTATTCTCGTCAGACTTAACTCTAACTAAAATAAACAAGGGTTCGGATAATTTTGCCCCCTATCGCTTAAGTAAAGAAACCAAAAAAAGTAAGGGTTTGATTTGGTCGGGGGGTTTTCTACCATTCATATATTATAGAACGATAGGGATATTTTCATTCCTTTCCAATTTTTCCAGTATTTTTTGTATCGCAGAAATTAGGAATAGAAAATCTATATCAAGGAAAGGTTTAACTGTTGGAATAAAGGTATCCATTGTTATGTGATTTGATACATTGCGTTCAGTAACATTGATAAATTAGGTGAAGGTACGGAAAGAGAGGGATTCGAACCCTCGGTAAACAAAAGCCTACATAGCAGTTCCAATGCTACGCCTTGAACCACTCGGCCATCTCTCCTACATAATGATAATGATTAGGGCCCCGAAACCGAGTGAATCGCGAGTCATTCATATTAGATTGTTGAATAGGTGTGGTACGTACAATCAATTCTAACTAATAAAAATAGAAAATTTTGAATCAAATAAAGAACTTTCCTTCGAAATTGGGGGATAAAGAAAATTTTTTTGTTTTGTGAAAAACTCTTTCTTAAAAGCAATAAAGATATGTATCCATTTGTGTTTGTGAAGATGGCCCTTTCGTCTTTTTTTGATATCTAGACCGGCTTAAATCATTGGGTTGGAACGATTTTTTATGTTATTTTGTACCGTACAACTACTTTTTGTGGAATCATTTTCTCATGAGAAGTAATTAAAAGAAATTATAAAATGGATTGCTACTTATGCCTAGATCCCGGATAACTGGAAATTTTATTGATAAGACCTTTTCAATTGGAGCCAATATCTTATTACGAATAATTCCGACAACTTCGGGAGAAAAAGAGGCATTTACTTATTACAGAGATGGTGTGATTTGATTTTTTTATTTACTGCTTAAAGTCTTAGGAGAAAGACACATTAGTCGGGATAGAAAGATTTGAAACAACTCTACACTTGTTGAAGGTGAAGTTTATAAGTTTATATAAAAAAAAATTCCTTCTGTCGGGTATCTCCGGTTAATGCAGCCTCAGATGCTTCAATTGTCAATTCTAGCATTGAACGTAAGGTTACACCTACGGCTATTGGGTTCTGTATTGCAGTGCATACCCCACTAGTACCAATAAGTGGCATAGAGGAAGAAGCACTACGCCCAGGAATCAACAACACGAAAACTTTGTTAGAAATTATCCCTTTTCTTTATTGGGATCGGGACTAAGAAAAATGGTTGGGACAACAAATATCCATCTCGTTTGTACTTTGGATACCCGTATAACCATCGAAGACTGTTGAAGTGACTAATTCCTAGAAATTAAGGAAGATTGAGCACAAAGAAATTGTTGGAGTTAACTTAATATTTTTATCTAGTATCAACATGCTTGATGTTAAGAAAAGATCTTTTGCAGGAAGGTTGGCTAGAGATTTCTTGTAAAAACACTAGCCCCGCGCAGTTCATAATGAGAAGATTTCACTCTCTTTTTTATTCTATGTATTATTCTCATTATGAACATAAGGGAGGAGCCGTATGAGATGAAAATCTCACGTACGGTTCTGGAACGGAGATTCTTTGAATCGAATAACGACCGTAACGGATGTCTGCTCAATCCGAAGGAAATTATGCGGAAGCTTTACAGAATTATTATGAAGCCATGCGGCTAGAAATTGATCCCTATGATCGAAGTTATATACTCTATAATATAGGCCTTATTCACACAAGTAATGGGGAACATACAAAAGCTTTGGAATATTATTTTCGGGCACTAGAACGAAACCCCTTCTTACCGCAAGCTTTAAATAATATGGCCGTGATCTGTCATTACGTGCGACTATCTCCATTATAGAAAGAAAAGAAAAAAAAACAGAACAAAGTTTAAACAAAGTTTAATAGTAAAAAAAAAATAGGCTTTCTACATATGTATCGTTAAAAACAACGATTTTTATCAGCTGTAGAAAATAAAGCAACTTCATAAAAGTCAAAATATGAAGAAAAAAATATGCCTAGATATTTTATTCTATGGATAAAGGATCTAATTGATAGAGGAAGCATCGTAAAGATCAATTAGCGAGATTTTTGGACGATACAATAATAACTGCTTACTTATGTCATAATATGAGACAAAAGTTAGGAATCAACTTATGTAACAAAGTCGATCCCCTAAAGTATTGAGCAGCGGTGTAGCATCAGATCCCAAAGATAGTAAGTCTTTCTTCTGAGGTAAGGTCTTTTTCAAAGATTCTATATAAATTTCTATATCAAAATAAAACCGAGATAGTTACCTTTCAGAAAATTCTAACGACAGTAGAAGGTCTGCGCTTTATTCTTCTGAAGGTGGGAGAAAGGATAAAACTTATTTTTAATCCAAATTCAAGTTTGAAACTCATGTAATGTAATTAACCTTTTTTGGTTAACTCGAGAAAAAAACAGGACACCAAAAGAATTGACTGCTGAGCTGTATGAGGTAGGAAACTCTCAAGTACGGTTCTACTGGAAGGAATTTGCTTGCCTATTCTGACCGAGGAGAACAGGCCATTCGGCAGGAAGATTCTGAAATTTCGGAGGCTTGGTTTGATCAAGCTGCGGAGTATTGGAAACAAGCTATAGCGCTTACTCCCGGAAATTATATTGAAGCGCAGAATTGGTTGAAGATCACAGGGCGTTTTGAATAAGATAAGAGCACTCCTTTTGTATTTTTGTATTATTATTTCATTTAGTATTTTTTTGAGTATTTAGTATATTTTTATATCTCTTATAAAATATAATAAAATAGAAATAGAAAATATCAAAAATTTGTTATAATTAATTGTTTGTTATCCCTATCAGTCAAATAGAATAAAAGAATCGTTTCTCTGGGAAGAACCAAGCTAAAGAATTTCATGAATTTCATTATACCCCTTCTAAGACCGTCCCTTTTCATCTGGTATTTTCTGGTATTTTATAGGAATAAACAATACACAGATATAAACAGTAGAGAATGTATATTTTCTATATTTTCTT
>CANTUR010000751.1:40000-52500 GCA_947683625.1 Mallotus nudiflorus
TCTACATCTAGGATCCGACTTGTATCAGCGATACTAATAGGAAGTGAAATATTATGGCAAGGAAAAGTTTGATTCAGCGGGAGAAAAAGAGGCAAAAATTGGAACAAAAATATCATTTGATTCGTCGATCCTCAAAAAAAGAACTAAGCAAAGTTCCGTCGTTGAGTGATAAATGGGAAATTCATGGAAAGTTACAAACCCCACCGCGAAATAGTGCACCGACACGTCTTCATCGGCGTTGTTTTTCGACCGGAAGACCGAGAGCTAATTATCGAGACTTTGGACTATCCGGACACATACTTCGTGAAATGGTTCACGCATGTTTGTTACCGGGGGCAACAAGATCGAGTTGGTAAGGATTCAAAATTTCCCTTCATTTTTATAGTCATTTTTATGATCATCGATCGAAGAGGGGTCCCTTTACCATTCTGTATAAATGCACTATTCTATTTGTACAGATATGGTAGAGGGGCATATCCAATCTTTGTTTGTCCATTAGATTAGTTTCCAGCTCTTCTCTTCATTACGCGGGGTAGAGCAGCTTGGTAGCTCGCAAGGCTCATAACCTTGAAGTCACGGGTTCAAATCCCGTCTCCGCAACATTTTTTTTTGTAAAAAAAAATTAGGGCTGCCCCCGTTAACTAGTAATTAATTAATTATTTTTCTTTTGGAGCGGGGGGGAGGAAAAGAAGATAGGGGATAGAATCGCTATATTATCACGGAAAACTAGACTGAATGTTTTATCCTAATTAACTGAATCCTTTATCCTATTAAATAAATTACTTTACCTTACCTTGGGCGGATAGCGGGAATCGAACCCGCGTCTTCTCCCCGGCAAAGAGAAATTTTACCATTCGACTATATCCGCATTTTCGTTCTTGATACACAATGTCTGGATCATATTTGTGAATAGCTATGATCGATAGTTCAGGACAATTATTATTATATTATATATTGATTATTATTGATTATATGTATATGATTATTATTGATTATATATTATTTTATTATATATTATTATATTTTATTATATATATATTCTAATTAGAATAATATTCTAATTAGAATAGAATTCTAAAATTATTATAATAGAATTCTAAATTCTATCATAATTATAATAGAATTATAAATTCTATCTCTATCTACTATCTATTATATATCTATCTATTATATAATTTATATAATTCTATTATAATTCTATTTATATAATTCTATTATTATTATAATTATAGATAAATTATATAAAATTTATTATATTATTATATAAAATATATTATTATAATATTATTATATAAAAATTTATTATATTATTATATAAATATATAAAATAGAATTCGATATATTTTCATTTTATTACATTTTTTATTTGTACTAGATTCATTTATAATAATTTTTTTATTCTAATTCTAATTATATTAGACTCAATTTTCTCAATTTTACATTTAATTCCATTTACAAATTACAAAAAAAAAAAGTTTGACCCCTCCCTAAAATTTGATAATTTTTTGTTTTCTTTATTTGTATTTTGCATTTTGGGAACTTAGACTTATATTGAATTTTAATGTGTTTCGAAACCCGAAAGAATTCGGGGGAGGGGTCATTTTCATTTCATTTTTTTATCTAAAACAACTAGGTTTAAGAGATGAGAGAATTAAGGATACCTACCAGAAAAACTAATACAATCCATAATGATGTACCGGAAAATACAACATTTTTATTACTCGACCAACCATCAGGAGAAGAAAAAACAACGGGTACACTAATCAGTAAGATTGATGAAGTAACAATTAATGCAAAAACAGCCAATTGGAAAGCAATAGTCATGTTTCTAATCCTCCAAGCTACCAACAAAAGAACTATACCATTTGATCCCTCTATCAGTCAAAAAAAAAATTGTAAAAAATGCATCATGGGGGGATTGTGCCATGAATCCATTGATTCTATATGACTTATGCCTACTCTTTCCCGTTTTAGGAGGGCAAGAGTAGTTTTTTACTTCACAAATGGTCATGCTAGATCCTGCATCTATCTATATATTACAGATGGAAAAATAGACTTATCGACTCACATCTAATATCTTTCTCTTTCTATAGTACAGTGATGGTATCAACCCCGATGGCCATGTTCTATTCGATTCGCCAGAATAAAAATAAATTCAATATAGTAAAATAGAAATTACCTTTCGGAGAGATGGCCGAGTGGTTGATAGCTCCGGTCTTGAAAACCGGTATAGTTTGCAAAGAACTATCGAGGGTTCGAATCCCTCTCTCTCCTTTTCTCGATGAATAGATTTATGTCTTTATTGGTTTTGACCGGCCCAGTATCATAAATGTAAATGGCTCGGCTATGCGGGATAGCCGAGACAGAAAAAAAAAATAGATTAGATCTAAATGAGTTGAAAAGTATTCCTTTTTCTTTCTTTTCAACTCATTTAGATCTAATCCACCCAATCAATATGTATTGTAGAATCAAATTGATTCCTACTTGAAGTATTGGATCTCTTGTCTCAGTTAGTTAAGAGGAGTCATGGAAAGAACAGGTTCAAAATCACGATCAATTCCCTTTTCAAATCCTGCTGCAGCTGCACGAGCCCTTCCTGCGTGCCATAAATGACCTACGAACAGGAAGAACCCTAGAACAAAATGAGAAGTAGCTAACCAACTTCTAGGAGAGACATAGTTGACTGCATTGATCTCGGTAGCTACGCCACCTACAGAATTTAACGAACCTAAAGGCGCGTGGGTCATATATTCTGCGGAACGGCGTTCTTGCCAAGGTTGTATGTCTTTTTTCAACCTACTCAAGTCCAAACCGTTTGGACCTCTTAGAGGTTCTAACCAAGGAGCACGCAGATCCCAAAAACGCATAGTTTCGCCTCCAAAAATGACTTCTCCGGTAGGCGAACGCATTAAATATTTACCTAACCCGGTAGGTCCTTGAGCGGATCCCACGTTAGCCCCAAGGCGCTGATCTCTAACTAGAAAAGTAAAAGCTTGAGCTTGAGAAGCTTCTGGTCCAGTAGGCCCGTAAAACTCACTAGGGTAAGCGGTATTATTGAACCAGACAAAGCAACAAGCAATGAAACCAAAAACAGATAAAGCACCTAAACTATAAGACAAGTAGGCCTCTCCAGACCATACAAGTGCACGGCGAGCCCATGCAAAGGGTTTGGTTAAGATATGCCAGATTCCACCTAATAGACAAATGGAACCTAACCATACATGCCCTCCAATTATATCTTCCAAATCGTCCACACTAACAATCCACCCTTCTCCTCCAAAAGGGGATTTTAGTAAATAACCAAAAATAACACTTGGGCTAAGGGTTAAGTTGGTAATTTTTCTTACATCTCCCCCCCCCGAAGCCCAGGTATCATATACACCTCCAAAATAAAGAGCCTTGAATACTAGAAGAAAAGCACCTATACCTAGCAAGATTAAGTGAATACCTAAAATTGTTGTCATTTTATTTCTATCTTTCCATACATAACCAAAAAATGGAAAAGATTCTTCAAGAGTCTCAGGACCCAGAAGTGCATGATAAATACCGCCAAATCCCAATACTGCAGAGGAAATTAAGTGAAGTACACCAGATACAAAGTATGGAAAGGTGTCTATAACTTCCCCACCAGAACCTACCCCCCAACCTAGAGTAGCTAGGTGGGGAAGTAAAATTAATCCTTGTTCATACATTGGCTTCTCCGGTACGAAATGAGACACTTCAAATAGGTTCATTGCTCCGGCCCAGAATACGATTAATCCAGCATGGGCTACATGAGCTCCCAGTAGTTTACCGGATAAATTGATAAGTCGGGCATTCCCGGCCCACCAAGCGAAACCGGTGGTTTCTTGGTCGCGACCGGCTAAAGATAAAGTTCCATTAAAGAGCGTTTCCACGTGGTAGAACCTCCTCAGGGAATATAAGGTTTTCATGAGGCTGATCTTGAGCCGCCATCCAAGCCCGAATACCCTCGTTTAAGAGAATATTTTTAGTGTAGAAAGTCTCAAATTCAGGATCTTCTGCTGCACGGATTTCCTGAGAAACGAAGTCATAGGCACGTAGATTCAGAGCCAGACCGACTACTCCAAGAGCGCTCATCCATAAACCGGTTACGGGTACAAATAACATAAAGAAATGTAACCAACGTTTATTGGAAAAAGCAACCCCAAAGATTTGAGACCAAAAGCGGTTAGCGGTGACCATTGAATAAGTTTCTTCAGCTTGAGTTGGGTTAAAAGCACGGAATGTATTTGCACCATCACCGTCTTCAAATAAAGTATTTTCTACAGTAGCACCATGAATAGCGCATAGCAGAGCAGCGCCCAATACGCCGGCAACTCCCATCATATGAAATGGGTTCAACGTCCAGTTATGAAACCCTTGGAAAAATAGGATGAATCGAAATAAGCTGCTACACCAAAACTGGGCGCAAAAAACCAACCAGACTGACCTAGTGGATAAATCAGGAATACAGAAACAAAAACAGCAATTGGACCAGAGAATGCGATTGCATTATAAGGTCGCAATTGCACAGATCGAGCAAGTTCAAATTGACGTAACATAAAACCTATTAGCCCGAAAGCGCCGTGGAGAGCAACAAAAGTCCACAAACCACCTAATTGACACCAACGAGTAAAATCTCCTTGTGCTTCAGGACCCCATAGTAATAACAAAGAATGTGCTAAACTATTAGCAGGAGTAGAAACTGCGGCGGTTAAGAAGTTGCAACCTTCCAAATAAGAGCTAGCCAACCCATGGGTATACCATGAGGTTACAAAGGTTGTACCTGTGAACCAACCCCCTAAGGCGAAATAGGCACAAGGAAAGAGTAATAGACCCGACCAACCCACAAAAACGAAACGGTCTCTCCGTAACCAGTCATCCATAATATCAAATAAATCATTTTCGTCTTTGGTAAATTTACCAAGGGCTATAGTCATAGTGATCCTCCTATTCAACTACTTCAACCATTTCCGAACACCTCATAGCATTTTCAGGGCCTTTGGCGCTTCTATTATTTATATCATTTCTGTATGATTTGATTTCTCGTACAATGCCCTTTTTAATTTCTAATGGGTTTCGAAGAAAAAAATTCTTTATCGGTCCATAACCTGACTTAGGTAAATTCATGAATTCAATTCAGTTATTCCTTTTTATAGTCTTAATAACCATATGAACCATAAATTTTTTTATGACTCATCCAATCAATTAGATAGATGAATTTTATTAAAAGAACTGGTCAAGGAACAAGTCAAGTCATCTCCCTCTACTTACGAGCAGATCCTCAGATTTATTTCTCTCATTCTATAAAACTAATCTTATTCTTGGATCTTGTTCATGAGATTTCTAAAAATCTATATTTTTACGTATTCTTTTAATTTCTATGTGCATTAAACTGCTACAGTATCCTATATTTTATTATTTTATACTTTATTCTTTCTCACCAGCTTTCTTATATTTCTTTGCAAGAAAGATACTTCGACTATTTTTTCTACTTAATATCTGTCAGAAAATAAGAAAGAGAATGAATTTTCTTATTATTTTCTTATTATTCAATTTTCAATTCAATACAATATTAATATTAAATAAATAGACAACTTTAAATGCAAATGAAAGGATTTTAAAATGAAAATATTTTTCTCACCCCTATATTCTACATTACATTGTCGGAATAAAAAAATATTGTATTTATCGATATGAGAATATTTGGTACAGGAAGCCGCGAATATATCAATCTTATTATATATCAATCTTATATGTATAAATAGCAATATAAATAGATCTTGTGTTCTGGAATCAAAGAAAGATAGTTAAAAGTATCTTCTATGTCTTATGTTATGACTTCGAATAAACTTTTTTATGCAGGAGGGGAATAGTTATTTATTCCTATAAAATAACTAGGAGCAAGAAGATTTAATCAGAAATATCGACAGATTTTTTTTCGGAGTCCAAAGAAAAAGAAATAGGAAAATGAAAGAAAAAGCAGAGCTACTGTTTCAATTTCATCTATATCCAAATCCAATTTTACTATCAGAATAGTAGATATAGTCATGATGGAATAGGTTAGGTCCACTTACTTTTTCTTTTATTGATTTCTATTTCTAATCTAATCTTTACAATTGATTTGATTGGAATAAAGTAAAATAAGAGAATTTGGTGATTTAAGAGCCAATTTCTCATTATTCATATTAATATAATAAACAAATGTTCTACTTTATAATTTTATAATTATATTAATTTTATAACTTTATAATTCTATTTTCGAATATATTCTATATATAATATTTTCTAAATAAATAAAATAGAGTCTAATCAAAATAGACTATACTATAATTACTATAATTTTATAAATATACTAATATAATTTTATAAATATACTAATATTTTCTAAAAATATACTAATATTTTCTAAAAATATACTAATATTTTAAGATATACTAAATATTTTAGTTAGCAAAAATCATTATATTATTTATATTATAATATTAACTATTATTTATATTATAATATTAACTATTATTTTATTTATATTATTTATAATATTAACTATTATTTTATTTAATTATTAATTAATATTTAATTATTTTTAATTATTAATTAATATTTAATTGTTTTCATTTTTTCATTTTAATTATATTATATTAATATTATTATTATTAATATTATTATTTAATTATATTATATTAATATTATTATATTTATATATATTTATATATATATAAATATTTATATATATATAATTTATATATTTATATATTATTTAATTATTAAATTATTATTTAATTATTAATTAATTATTAAATTATTAATTAATTATTAATTAATATTTAATTGTTTTCATTTTAATTATATTATATTATTTATATATATTTATATATATATAATTTATATATTTATATTTTATATATTTAATATTTATATTTTATATATTTATATTATATATTTATATATATATAATTTATATATTTATATTTATATTTATATATATAATTTATATATTATATATATAATTTATATATTTAATTATATTATTTAATATTATTATTGAATTTTATTTAATATTATTATTTAATTTTAATTATATTATATTATTTAATTTCAATTATATTATATTATTTATATATATTTATATATATAATTTATATATTTAATTATATTATTTAATATTATTAATATTTTGAATATTATTTAATTAATTAATATTTATTAATATTTAATTATATTATTTATATTATTATATATTATTTATATTATTATATATTATTTATATTATTATATTTATATTATTATTTATATAATAATATATTTATATTATTATTTATATAATAATATTAATATCATTATATTCTATTTTATTAGAATATTAATTTATTAGAGTATTGATATGGTATAAATCATTGTAATGTATAATGTTAATTTTTTTATTTTAACATTTCGAATTTGTATTTTAGAATTAATTAAAATTCTAGAGTTTCTTACTTTTTTATGACAAATATCAACAATATTTCTATCCCCTCTTCAAATAGAAATATTATCAAATAGGAATATTACCGCTGGTTTTTTTCTTTTTTTTTTTATTTATTTTAATAAAAAAAAAAAGAAAAAAGGCCAAAGCCCCTTATCGGATTTGAACCGATGACTTACGCCTTACCATGGCGTTACTCTACCACTGAGTTAAAAGGGCCCATTTGATAATTTGATATTTGATTAAATTCCTGAATGAGTTACTATGCGGATAAGATAGATCTATAGAAATAGATTAGAAATCCAATCTATAGAAAATCTATAGAAAATAAAAAATAAATAAAGAAAGTCAATCTATAAAAAAAAATAAATAAAGAAAGTCAATCTATAAATCTATTTTTATATTATTTATATATTATATATAAATAATAATAAAATAAATAATAATAAATATATAATTCAAATAAATATAGAATTAAATAATTAATTCAAATAAATATATAATTAAATAATTAATTAAAATTAATATAAATATAATAATATTAATAATTATAATTAATAAATATATAATAAATATAATAAAAATATATAATAAATATAATAAATATATAATTAATTATAATAAATATATAATTAATATATAATTATAATTATAAATATAATAATATAATTATAAATATAATAATATAAATATAATAAATATATAATTTAAATATAATAAATATATAATTATATAATATAAATATATAATAATAGTTAATATATTATTTCAATATTCAATAATATAATAATATATCAATAATATAATAATATAATATTGAAATTTTCAATTTCAATAGAATATCAAAAATTTTTTAATTAGAAATTATAAAAAAAAAAAAATATTATTTTCTAAAATAGAATATTATTATTCTAAATTCATAAATTCTAATATAAACTAATATAAATTAGAATAAGTATACTTTACTAAGTAAATAAGTATACTTTACTAAGTATAAGGAGTAGATTCATTCTAGTTCATTTATAAGCGAGAGATTTGATTTACCTAGTGAGTATAGGCTAAATTCGTGAATATAGGTAAACAAATGGTTTATTGATATTGAATTTATCATATTGATATTGAATTTATCAAGGCCAACCCTAATTGAATTCGCTGCCGAAATTCATTTGATTGATACATGTATTTAGCAATTCAACATAGATCCAAGATATTTTATCGAATCGCTGATGAAAAGATTCTATTTATCACCTGAACCAAATTAAAATCAAATTGGATAACTTGTTGATGCCTATCCCTCTTCCCCGATTTATTAATTTATTATTTGTTAAATTAGAAAGGTGGAAAGATTCTTCGAATTTAGTCATATCATTTCGTTATATTGACAATTTCAAAAAACTGTTCATACTATGAACATAGTATGCTGGCAGTCGAGCAAATGCGCCCCCATCGTCTAGTGGTTCAGGACATCTCTCTTTCAAGGAGGCAGCGGGGATTCGACTTCCCCTGGGGGTAGGGTATTACGAAAGGAAGTTGTCTTAATAAGTATGGAATTCCTTCTTCCTGGGTCGATGCCCGAGCGGTTAATGGGGACGGACTGTAAATTCGTTGGCAATATGTCTACGCTGGTTCAAATCCAGCTCGGCCCAATAATTCACTGATCCGCCATGAAATGATAGAACTCCTTTGTTCTCTCGAAATGCCCGATACAGAAAAAAAGTCAAATGTTCTCGCAAATTCTGATCTTGCTAATGATCTAGATTCAGATCAGGATTTGTAAGTATAAAGTCTAAGAAAAGGAGTAATGTAAAGAAAAACAAAGTCTTTTTTTCCTTTTTTCATTGAAAGATTTTTTTATTATCAATCGGCGTTGATTTGAAATAACGAAAAAATGACTAGTAATCCCCGTCCCTTTTATCACTTATCACTAAGGTGCATATCCATGTGGATATCAATATACCACTCCCGTTTCTGTTATATACAACGCGGTGATTCCAATCTAAATAATAGTAAAATCTAAATAGAAGGGATTTGAATGAAATCATAAGAATATATATGCTGTACACTTTATTGCATTTCCCCGGGATTGTAGTTCAATTGGTCAGAGCACCGCCCTGTCAAGGCGGAAGCTGCGGGTTCGAGCCCCGTCAGTCCCGACGGATTCAAATCCAATAATATAATAAAAAATACATTAATTCATTTTTCCCTTTTCTGCGAAAGGGGGACAAATAACATAATTTTATAGCATAATTTCATTCCCAAGGGGATCCTTCTTATTTATTTTATTTTCGTTTTACATTTCTCATCAAAGTAAATACAAATATGGGAATTTTCATTTTTTTTTCAACTAGTACTGATTCTGATTGATAGAGACATATGTAGATTAGTACAATTATTGGTATTGGTAGCGTTATATTCAAGATTCCAAAAGATACTTGGAATTTTTGATTACTCCCGACCCGTATAATGAAATCGAATTGAATGCCATATCTTTTCCGGTAACGCATACACAAATGGAATTTTTATTTATTTGTATTACGATACAAAATAAATTGAATTACTTTGGTAGAATCCTTTGAATCTGAAAAGTATCTTTTTTTGGCTCCGATTTTATTTTTATGGAATCTCAATTACAAACTCAAATTTGAAACAATCTATCTCATTCAAATTGTGCACCGAAGTTTTGTTTAATGTATTCTATGCATTCCATTAACAAGGAAAGAAGATAAAATAAATAACAAGGAAAGAAGATAAAATAAAGATCAAATAAAAAAAAGTAATGGAAAAAAATTATCAATTGAATCAAGAATTCAAGCAATTTTTGAATTCCGTATGGATAAACGATCTTTCTATGTTATACTATTCAATTCTCGACGATGAATCGATTTGATAACTCAGATATTGTTATTCATAATATTGATCAGACTCGATATCATCGAGATGGAATTCATCCCATTGAATTTGGGATGCGAAAGATTTATTATCTCTATGGGATTAAATCCCGAGTTATTACGAAGTAAAGAAAAACGAAACGATGAGATTATGGAAGTAAATATTCTTGCGTTTATTGCTACTGCCCTGTTCATTCTAGTTCCTACTGCTTTTTTACTTATAATTTACGTAAAAACTGTTAGTAAAAGCGATTAATTTGAATGAAACTTGACTTCTTTGCCTTCTTAGTTCTTATCAATATCAATGATTGAAGAAAAAAATGAAAAGGATTCCTATTTTGTTTGAATCTTAGATGAAATGGATGAAATGAGCGGACTAGAATTAGCAGTATTCTATGAGATCCGATAGTATGATAGAAAGAAAAATATTTCTTTCTATCATACTATCCATTTTTTTTTTGTTTTATTCTGGTGTATACAGTGTATCCAGTTGTACTATAGAAAGATATAGAGAAAGATATAGGCTTAATTTAATATAGATATAGATTAATCTATAATATCATCCTCATATTCATATGTCTAGATATCAATTATTTGTATGTAACGTACATAACGTCCCAATTCTATTTCTTCATCTATTTGATTTGTGTTGATTCCAATTAATATTAATATGAAATAGTTGAAAGGCAGTTCTTACTCTTACTTTTTGGGCTCTAATTCCTAGATTTCCGATTATTTTCAATATGAATCCCACCATCTACCGAAAGAATAAAATCAATGAAAAAGGTATTATTCATAGAATAGATTACTTTACTCGAATCCAATATAATTTGGAAATGAAGATATGAAGATATTTTGAATTAATAAATTCAAAAATCTTTGCAGAACGGTCTATAAAACAATCGATAGAGTTTGATTTCTCAAACTCAATTAGTAATACCCCTAAAGTCCATTTCTTCCCCATATTACGAGTGAAAGGGAAAATGTAAAGACTACCATTAAAGCAGCCCAAGCGAGACTTACTATATCCATGCGAATTATGTCCTCTATGAATATGAAGGAATTTTTCCATTATTGTTCACTAATAATAGTAGAATTGTTGACACAGAGTCAAAAAAAAAAGATTCTGTTCAATATATTGATGAAAAAAATCCAAAAAATCCAATTAATTCAACGAAGTTCTTATCTTATTCTTATGAGATTGCTAGTAGAATCGATAAATTTTTAGTACAAATTTGAGTACAAACAAAAAAGCCAGCGGTCCCCTTGGAAGTATCAAGAAGCCCTTTCCTCCGCGTGCTTCTGTTGGGAGCAAATTCGATAAGTTATATCAGCAAAAGAAAAAGGAATAAGATATTTTGCGTCTTTTGTTGATCAGGCGACACCCGGATTTGAACTGGGGAAAAAGGATTTGCAGTCCCCCGCCTTACCACTCGGCCATGCCGCCAAGGCAACACAAAATAGACGAAACTATTCCCACCCTTTTTTTATATTGCCATTTTATTGCCTTTTTTTATTTTTAGTTTTATTTTAGAGGGGAAAGTTTCTTTATTTTTTTTTTGTACTTGCATTTTGAATTCCATTTTTATTAACCCCCTTTATTTCTTTTCTAAATTCCTAAAAAAAAATCCTTCTTTTTTCTGGATCTATCTTTTCAATTCATTTTGTATAGTATCTCAAAACACACACTATCTAAAATTTTCTATTATCTATTGAAATGAAAAGTCAATTTTCAGTTACAAACTCAAGAAAAATTGGAACCATAAACTGTGAATTCATGAACGATTCTTGGATTTGAATCTAAAATTGTATTTCTCTAATCCTAATGATATAAGAAAATCAAAATTGATACATAACCAATTCGTATTGATTCTTTTCAATAAAAAAAAATTCTTCTCAGTTTAAATTATAACAACAATTATGAGTATATGTAAACCCTAGAACATAAATTTTTACACGGATATCTATCTTATCTGTCTATGATTCCTATAGGAAAATTTCTATTCAATAAAAATGAAATAGAAATTTTCATAGAGCATGACATGCACTGTCCAAAATAGAACTGCAGTAAAATAAAAGGAGAGACATATATATAGATAGCTATAGTTATGAGATAGCTATAGTTATGTCGCATATGTTTGTTTAAT